>CABEEJ010000949.1:6816-17385 GCA_901482245.1 Timema douglasi | reverse complement strand
CCCGCCCCCATCCCCCACCCAATTCCCCTATTTTTATAAAATAAAAACACCCAACTCCAGGAAACTTTAAAACAATGTTGCTTGCAGAACCCAAATTTAAACTGTTGCTCTCCAAAATACCGATAACTAATTATCCGAAACTTAGTGAAACCCAGAAAGCAAGTTAGGACCTACCCAAACTTAACTTGTAGCGTATATTCCAATGTTTGCTTCAGTTTGAACAGTTTAAAATCATTTCAAAACATTTGACAAATAACCGGTGTGCAATCGTGCTAAATTTTTAAACCTCATCTAGTTTGGTATGCCAGTGACGAGCAGGCTGAAATTTGAAACCAGCCTGGGTGTATTGATAATAGTTTCTTATAAATTGACCCAACTCTCCCTAAATGTGAATGGGGGTACATTTATTGTCCTTTGTACTTACCTCCTCGCCACTCTACTGTTGGGATTAAACTCTATCACCCCAGTCGGTGAGATGCGAATCAATAAGAATCAACTTGTGTGACTGAGAAAAATGTTTTGTGATAAAAATAAAGGTAAGCTATTTGATTAATACGTACATCACATCCTACTAACTATTCGCATTATCTGCATATATCGGATATGATTTAGAAACGTAAGGTTTAGAGGAAATTGATCTGCATTTGCTTGTAGGGGGAGAAGTAAACCGCACAGAAAAATTCCACCTTATTAGAGCTGACCAAGACTCAGACATGATCGTCCTATCACAGGCAAACCAGACAAGATATGACTGATATATTTGTTCACTTCCCTTCAAATACGAGCTTTCATTCTAAGACCCAACTCAGATGGACTGCGGAGAGAGAGAGGGGATCTCCCAATGTGAATTAAGACCATAATTTTATATTATTTTATCCACAGGTGGTACCCAACCATCAAAACTCTCCTGGGTCGACCTTGAATTTAGTATGATCATTGCCAAAAGCTCCGTAAATCTACCCTTCTCTACTGCTGCAGTACAGGATTGTCATAATACCGGGATTCGATCTCAACTGGAAGCGTAGATGGGTTCCTATATAGTATATAAATCCTACTATTCCTTCTCCCATGTGATTGATTATATGTGAAGTGCCTTCCAAATATGGTTCTCTTTCAATCCGACCTTCTGGTTGGAGACAATCTCATATAATGACAATATCACCATCCAAAACTAATCTACCCATTGGAGTAGTGGTCAGTGCACTTGGCTACAAGCGTAGGGGTCTCAGATTCGATTCCCGGTCCGTTACTTGAGAATTTTTCCAAAACAGGAATTACCCCAACGGTCACCAAGGTTTGGTTGGTTAGGTTTAATTTCTTCCCCTGGATCCAAATCCTGCTACTATCATCATCACCTCATATCGTCGGGACAAAGAAAGAGCTTCGGAAAGAAATTACGTTTAAAAAAATTCGGACATCTCCTGGGCAGCGGTATATTAGTACTGACTAATCTTTCCACTACTGGGTTACGAATGATGTATCCCAGAAGCGCAATTTATATATAAATATATATATTTATTCATATATTAATATATACACATATATTACCCTATATATATATACACACATATATTACCCTATATATATATATATATATGTATATATATATATACACACACACACACATATCATTCTTTCCAATGCCTCTCTATAACACCTTGTAGAAAAAAAATGACACGAAGTATTGTCGTTTAAAAAAATCCCTCTGTGCCACCCGCTTTATCACCCTTCAGACACACTCTTATCGATATCACCCTTTAAAACTGTTTGAAGCCGCGTGAGCCCTTCTCGAGCGGTATCGGTTTCTCATCTTACTCCCCTTTAGCACGCCCCCCGCTCTCCCCAAACTATCCTTGAGGATATATACCCTCCTTTCATACTACCCCTTCTCTTATATCGGCATTCACCCTCTTATCCTTGTATGAAACCAAGAGAAGGAGCTACACGCGCATTGAGCAAAGGGGGTGGATACTCATTTAAGCTTTTTGGAACGTTCAATAAATTGAGCCACTATTGCGGAAAATTAGATTTATCAATTTTGGTGTCACTTTCTTTTATTTAGAGAGGTTCGAGGTTTTCGCGGGAAATGTATTTATTATTAGTTCTAAGCAGACATGGCTCGTTCTTGGATCGTTCTTAGGACAATCAAAGCTTGACAGGTTAGCATTAGTAAACTTCCCCTTCCGTTCACAATTTATTAGAGCAGCCACACGCATAGTAATGTAATGAACGAGTGCATGTTGTCCGACCCACTAACTCAGCTAGTAGCACGCCTGTAGTCAACCAAGGGTCGTGGATTAGATTCCTGGCATGGTTGACAAATTTGACATGGGTAAAACTATAGTTGTTCCCCTCTACCGCTTTTGTGTTAATAGACAAGGAAGGGGATGTTGTGTTTGTAATAAACTTTGGATTTTCTTGTGATATTAGTTCTTGTGTACGTTAAATATACCACATTAAAAATGAGATGTGAATATTAGAGTTAAAGGGCAATTTTTATACAGAATGGGAATAAATGATTTAATACTACAATCACGTCAAGAGCAGGTAGTCCTGGAAAAAACCCATGAGCTGTCCTTGTTGTTTAAAGAAGCTATTTCATTTTAATAATATATGTGTTTCACTGATACTACGTTATTTATAAAAATGACTGCGTTTGCTAACCAAGTGAATGTATTTGTTTAGACTTATATACGTTATTTATTTTAAGTATAATTCATTGTGCAAAGGATTAAGAATAATATTAAATACATTATTTTATTTTTGATCACAAGGATATGTAAATTTATAAGTAAATATTTTAAGAAAAATAAATAGATTTTTATAGTCAAGTTATGTGATTTATGAACAAATGGTTCAACTCGAACGATTCCTCCAACTGAACTAGATGGACTAATGCAGTTTCTAGACGTGATATAATTTAAAGAAAAGTAGAGGGACATAACACAAACACATTTTAATGCTTTATACTGTAGCCAGAAAGGGGAAGAGCTATGGGATTCAATATTCCTCTCCCCCTTTAAATATGAAATAAAAATAAAATTAAAACCGCTTTATTTACAGTCTATACAATTTAAAAATTATGGTAAACAAAAAGATATATACCTATACCTAGTAGCCACTATTCTGATATTTGGTACATGATTGTTTTAAGGCTCTTAACAGAAGCTAAAAGGTCATTAACACCTGGGAGTGAACTTATAATAATTCAGAAACCCTTTAACCACCACCGATTTCGCTACTTGTTAAGGTTTAGTATAATAAGCCGTACGTACTAACCTAGATGTGTTAAAATTTAACTATGCAGAATATAGCATTATTAAATGCTACAGAATAAAGTAAGCTACGTTGTAACCTCATTGATGCCATATACAAGAATGAAAAAGGCGGAAATGAGTACTAGATAGTTCTTAAGATGAACAAAGTAACTGGACTTCTCAAGTCATAAATTCAACAGTTTCAGGGAAATTTTCCAATCACTTACGCTTTTAATTTTATTCTTCCCTTGAGTTTTATATTTATTTATTTATTTTACCTAGGCCAGATCATGGACTACAAACACCTGCACCCACACCTCTTATGGTTCTGAATGAAGTCAAAATAGAATATTAAAAAATATTCTTTAAGCATTTGAATCTTGAATAAAACCATCCTAAACTATCATTTTATTTAAAAATCAAATAGCCGAAGCTATTATTTATGGTTTTTTTAGTGAGGAACTCTCCATCTAGATATCATATTCTGAATATTGAAAAATGACACATGGACAAGGACTCGATTTCTGGGTTCAATTTCCGTGTCCAGGTGTCATTTTTCAATTTTCATAATATCATTATATTGCCATATTTAGGGTAGATGTGTCTGATGTAACCAAATATTGATTTTAGGGATATACTAAAATATAAATAACCACCTTTTACTTGTTTGAGTTGAACACCAGGTACTGAATCCTATATCGTGGTGTTTATGGTGGGATAGGAATGGTTTGGAGTTCACCACATATTGGTTAAATTTCTACTAGCGCTCAGTACATAAGTGTCAAGATCCTTCAATGTATTAATATTTTTGGCAAAAAGTGGCAATTTAAAACGTATATGTAACAATTGGTTATTTGAAACGTGAATAAATAAATATCCTCATGTTAACACTAAATCAAATTTAAATTATATATGTGTCTCTTTGCATGGTGTCTTTCTTACACAAGTAAACCTATTGGTTATTTTAAAAATCTTAATATGTTAACTTGCTTGATTAAATGAAAATATAATTCTAGTTATAAAAAAGCAGCTATACAAATGACCATCAATTGGTAGCTGTAAAAATGTTCTAAACACTTTTTAACTCTAGTAAAATTGGTGGTACCGTTAATTATTAATCGTTAGGTTGTGTAAGGCCCCGACATTTGTAATTTATTAACCTCCCCCAACAATTCTACATCCCCACTCACCGCACCATCTGTATATACAGTAGCCCCATGGCTTCTTTGTTGCTGACTGACAGCTCACAGCTGACAGCTAAAAGCTTTGAAACGTTACCAGGAAAAATTATGTATACTTATGCCGAACCATATGATCCATATGATGATTAGGTATTATACCTAAATGTTGACTGTCAGAAGTCAGCTGTGAGCTGTCAGTCAGCACCAAAGAAGCCATGGGGCTACTGTATTCATATTGATTCATAGTAAAACGATCCCTGCAATAGGGACTTGTACTGAAATATGCACCATATCATAACAATTAGTTTACCTACTACATCATTCACCTCCTCCCTAAAATATCCCTTGGATCCACTACTGGTTATCTTTTAGAAGCTTTTAAACTACCCGTTAAGTTTTGATCAAACTTTCAGCTTCACTTCCATTAACACGTCTATCCGCCTTCAAACACGCGCTTAGAAGTCCAATTTGGTTTCGTATTTACCCTGAGCAAGGGTGTATAAAAAGAGGGTATGGGGTTCGGAACTCCTTGCATTAAGACGGTTATAGTGTTTTACTTTTATTACAGTTTTAATTGTACGGGCCATCAACCAAATACTTGTTAGTATTTTAATATTCATTTTCAAGATGCACCTTGTAAAAATTTATTTTATGAGATTAGCTATGTAAACATTTCAAATGCCTTTATTTCCCTACATTCATTATGTCATTGTATAATAAAATGACGTTTCTTGAAATGAGGCGAGTAAATGTGGTCCAAGAAATGGAGGCAAACATTTCTACTATCATCTGTAGGATCTTATTTGAGGAATTAACAAGAGGAATAGCAGATTTAATAAAATAAAAACTTTCAAATATGGAGTTTGAAACATATTTAGGTAGGTTTAGGCCCTACTACCTTCCTCCATTAATTCTTTCAACATGCCTATTTACTTAAAACATTTGTAACTATGAAAAGCTAGAAATAATATACAAAATTTTAACAACATTGCTAGTTAAAACAAGGTTGTGAAAGTTTGTGATAAGAGTAGTGGCTTGTTTCTAATATGATATCAATGTTAGTTTTATAAAGATACGTAAGTATTTTTTTTTAAGTAGATAAACGATTTACACCTGGTTAGTAAAATAACTACCAGCAGAAACTATTCCCTGCGTGATACCGAAAGAGGAGAGTATTATTTTTAACCTGAGTTTTACTTCCTATTCGGTTGTGCGCACAAGTAGGCTATTAATTACGTTATTTTTGTAAGAATGGTAGAGGAAGAATATAGAGGAAATGTTCCCACATTGGCTTGAGGGTCGAGTGGGAAATCGTATATGTAAAATAAACCTCAGTACTCTCGTCCAGGAATCAAATACCTACTTCTTCGTCATCATAAAACTAGACTTAATGATCTTGACCTGGTGCACATTGGTGCGGGTAGGTAATAATAATGCCAATGCTGCTGATATTAAAAATATTATATTCACTTACGTGTAAGCTATAAGATACCAATGTTATTATAATATAGTTTTGTTTATAAAAGGCCTTATTCTTTTTGAACATACGACGGGGTACTAAAAATTTCAAGACTGTTTCTATAAAATGAATACCGAGCACAGTATGAATATGCGCGCGCTGGTGTGGAGAGTTGTGACTTTCATCTGTCATTACAAGTGGCATCGTTCTGTGTTGTTCAGTGACTGTTACACACGCTTATTTGACGACGTGCACGGGTGTATTTGCGATTTCATCATGGACCGCAAACACGAGCAGAGAGCGAACATCAAATTCTGCATCTTACTAGGAAAATCTGAAACGGGAACTTTCCAAATGAAGCAGCAGGATTACGGCAGTAAAGCTATGAGCCATCCGGTGTGTTTTGAGTGGCACTCGTGCTTCAAGAGTGGCAGAACGTCACTGAAAAACGAAGAAAGGTCAGGGCAACCTGCCACGAGCACAAACCCGGAAATTGTAGACAGAGTTAGGCAAGTTTTGCGCGAGGATCGCCGGATGACCAATAAGGACATTTCTGACATCGTAAATGTGTCATACGGATCAGTGCAGACAATCCCTTACTTCTGTTTGTAACATGTACCGCGCTACCACTAAGTTCGTACCCAGGCTTCTGACCCTCGAACGGAAGTTATTGTAGCACATTGCCGAAGTCTGTCAGGAACATCTTCAACATGATTTGAATTCCCCAACGTTTATGTCAAGGATCATCACAGGGAACGAGATTTGGATCTACGGCTATGACCCGGAGACCAAACAACAGTCTTTCTTGGCAGTGGAGGAGAAGCAGATCTCCAAAACCAATGAAGGCGAGGCAGGTTAGGAGCGCGGCCAAGTGCAGGGTCGTATTTTTCCTCGACATTCTTGGGATTGTGCACCATGAATTCGTTCCCGAGTGTCAGACTGTCAAAGCCATATTCTACGATAATGTTCTGAGGCATCTGAGGGAGGAAGTTTGGCGGAAAAGATCATAACTGTGGCGTGCGGGCAATCGGGTGCTCAAAAATGACAACGCACACGCCACACACAGCGATGAAAACGTGTGAGTTTATTGGACGCAACAACATGATCAATGTTCCTCACCCCCCGTACTCACCATATTTTTCCCACTGCGACTTCTTCCTCTTCCCTATGACTAAGTTAAAGCTCAAGGGTCGTTGGTTTGACACCGTGAATGAGATCAAACATGAATCGCAGGCGGTTTTGTGCATACTTCGAAACCAAGACTCCCAGAGAGCTTTCCAAAAGTTGAAAAAGCGCAGGAATCGTTGTATCGTTACACAAGAGAAATACTTTGAAGGGGATAGTGGCCAAATTTAAATCAGGTAATTTATTTACATTTTACAGAACCAGTCTTGAAACCTTTTGACACTCCCTCATATATATTTTTACTTGCATGAAAAGAGAAAATATTGTAATCTTGAAAATATTCTATCTAGAGATTATAATGAATATTGACAATGTATGTGCCTCCGAACCCAAAAAAGTGGATTTGTAAATTATGTGCGTCCCTCGGTTTATATGTATGTGCCTGGTGCCACAAACGAAACGGTTTTATGGATTCTGTTCAAACTTTATATTTAGTTATTATAGGCTATGAAATTATCTTGGCCTCGTTTTAAAATTTTAATTCTAGCCCTTAAAATAAGGTTTGTTTATGTATTACTATCATTTAGTAATTTGAAATGTTTCAAAAACGGCCTTAACAATTTTGTTAAAAAATTGATATCTGGGGTGTATATTCGACACGGCAAATAATATTTAACACGTATTTTTTGGGAGATAACTCTCTTAGAAGTTTATTAAAGACTACTTCTGATATAATTCTCTAAAATTATTCCAATATTCCAGATCACCTGTAGTTTTATGTGCCCCCCCATAGAGGGTTATATATACGGATAATATATTTTCAAGGTTAAAGGTACTGTTATAGTAAAATCTTATAACGCACTCCACCTGGAAAAATTAGCTTTCCATACCCTTGATGACTCCTCAAATCCGAACCCTTTTAAGTTAATGCTCATTGTAAATGTAAGAAAAATTTAAACAAATTATTGAAAAAATATAATATATTTATTTAAGCATCGTTTTGCCTTGAAAGTTAGCAGGCCTAGCTTGAAGGGTACTCCTTTGGCGTAGCTTACAAGATAAGACAATGGTGCAATCCATCACAATAAGACTGATACATTTCAGACTAAGTGGAGTTTAGATATTATAATATTAAAATAAATTCTAATAAATCACCAAAATTAATTTAGTTATTTTGTGTGAAAGCGGCTACCTAAAATATACTTCTTCAGCATCCTAAATCCTCTGGTCTGCCCTGAGTGCACCATTAATAATTCACGACAAGATTTTATTCCTTCCGAACTTATTCCATTACTAACAACAGCTAATAACGTTAGGCGGAGAAAAATATTGCTGATAGAAAAAAAGATGACCAGTGTTGGCATTTCATTTAAAGTTGGAAATGCTTATTGCCTGAACCGGTAGTAAAACACGATGCTGAAAAAAAGGTATATTTTCATATTTTGTCGAGAAAATAATTAAACAACGTCGCTTCACCACAATCTGGTGTTTTACAACATAATTCCGTTCATCAAAGTTTCACACATTGTACTATTCATCTCTCCTAAACCCCTTGCTGGACTTAAAAAATACTTTAGAAAATATTAAAATAATTCTATAGACTTTCAAAGATTGACAAAAGTGTACGATGTTTCACTTCGGGCTTCCAAAATGACACCATCTTTCAAAAATAAGAGTTTCAGAAAAGATAATTTGACATATAAATACATATACGAAAATATTTCTATCTCTCAAAAAGGATTCTTGAAGTGACAAATCAACTATAACTATCATCCTTCGGCTTTTTCTGTTTTGTCTACAAAGCTCGGCAGACTTGACCTCTGGTTTCACAATGATAATTTTAAATGGGTGAAGTAGCTTTTAGTGATACTTTGTTTGAGAAATATCAACTTCTAGGAGGAAAATATTGCATAAGATCACTCTATTATTAAAATGTTTCTTGTAAAAACTTCTACATAATCTAAAATATCAACGTTATAATCGTGCAAAAATATCTAATATAATGTAACTAGATATGTTTACTTTAAAACAAATAAACGCTTGCTTAATTAAGTGAAATGGCTATTTAGGAAAAAATATTTCATTGACAGCATGGTTAAGTAAATATATGGTATGGAACTCTGCACGGACTTTCTTGCTCTAATGTTAAAAAAATTGAGATATTCACTCAAAACTAGTAATATATTAAGTGAAACGAAATAATATACACTAGAAAACCCAAGCATAAATTGCACTATATTTATGTAAAGCATTTTTAAGTACTAATATAAAATTTTATAATTTTATTTTTAAATAATTAATGTCCTCATTTTTATGTTAGGACCGATAAAAAGATCAATATTCAGCCCACAAGGGTCAACACTTCGTATTAAAATTTCAACTTCCTGTTAAAATCTTTGACATTTTATTAGAAGTTGCAAATCTTCATACCATCGCATTGCTATTAATTTCCTCATTTATAAATGTTGACTATTGAGTCTAGAATGGATATAGATCATTGCTGTATAAATATTTCTCTTAAGAGGGGTAAGGAAAAACAACATAAACTTTTTGATAAACTTATATTTAATATATCTATGGCATTGGAGAATTATTGCACTAAAACTTAAGAAGTATCTCTTTACAACTAAAGCTCACAAAAGTGTATTAACATATTGGCGAATATCTCAGAAACTGTTGGTTTTATAAAAAAAATATAGTTTATATGAAATTTTTTTAATTTTTAATATTACTAAAATTTTGCAATGAAATGTTATTTAGTATCTCAAATAGTTAAGGAGATACCTAAGGTTTTGGTTTTGTAAAGTACCCTAAAAGTCATTTTCATAGGAAAATGAAAATAGCCAGTTTATTTATAATCTTAATCAAAGCCTAGATACGTATTTTAATCAAAATTGTTAGAGCAGATTTTAAGAAAATCGATTTGTTCTCTTTTCTCCCTTCATTAAACTACTCTTTATTTTAAGTTTAAACAGGCAAAGACCACTTTTTACGGTTCGGAGGGTTATGAGACGTTGACATCCATCAACATTTCAGGTCAAATTGTTTTAATAATGCAATACTTTAACCTGTGTTTGAAAAGTTAAAAAATATAAATATTTGCATATAGCTTGAAAGTTATTGGTTTTATAAGAGTATGCTTCAATTAAAATATTTGTATTATAAATAGATCTATATATTTATAATGATAAGTAATTTCATATCTCAAATAGTTACGAATATATGATAAAAAATGATTATTTACGCATCAGATCAGAGCCCTTAGTCATTTTTTTAAAATACGGAGAGTAGCCATATTGTTTGTAATAATTATAGATGTTTATAAATTAAATTTAATCAAAATCGTTAGCCAGTTTTGAGAAAATCAACTTTTTCTCTTTCCACCCGTTAAAAAACTACCCTTAATTTTAGGTTTAAATATCCAATTCCAAAAACGCCTCGTGGCAAGCCTATGAAAACTCTAAATACCAAGTTTTAGCCTGATCGGTAAAATAGTATAGGCTCTATTCCGAGGTACAGACAGACAGAAATTCAAAAACAACTTTTT
>CABEEJ010000948.1:172390-196723 GCA_901482245.1 Timema douglasi | reverse complement strand
TAGGCCAAATGACTTTAGGCCAAATGACTTTATGCTAACTGACTTTTAGGCCAAATGACTTTTAGGCCAAATGACGGGTACTCCACTAAAAGACAAGGGCTTGGATCTTAAAAAAATATTCAAGTTTCCATGGATGGACCAAATTTTTAAGTGATCTCAAAAGTTACTTGAAGGAAGATTCTCCACAAGATCCTGAGCTACTGGAATTTGGAACTTTTCCTTTACACATTGTCCATGGTGCTTACAAAACAGCACATGCTAACTCTAGTTGGACTATTAACCAGTTTTTGCGCTCACTACATTATTTATTTAAAGATTTTCCAACAAAACATACACACTATCAAAGAATAACAAGAATCATCTCTTTTCCCGATGAAATTTTCTTCTATTAGATGGGTAGAAAATTCAAGGGTGTTAGAGAGAGCAATGTCAATGCTACCATATTTAAAACAGTATTTTTATATTAACAAGCATCGTACACAATCTGATAATTTTCAAACTGGAAGCAGCAATTTCTCAACGAGTATCAGAGCAATCAACCTCTATTGCCATTATGTTTGCAGATCTAAATAAATTACTTGAGCACTTGAGAACATAATTGTAAAATGTGATGTAATGATTTCAGCAAATACTTCCAAAAAATTGTTAGCTGTTGATTTAAAGAAACAATCCAATATGAAATCACTCCATGCAGATATTGGGTTCACAGCATTACCAGCTTAGAAAGGAATTAAAGACAGCAAGATACTTCAGTTCAGAGGAAATTTCAAAAATTCCTAGTTGAGCTATGTAAAAAAACTTTTGCATAAATGTCCTCTCACCTACACAATTGTCAAGGGCACTAGTTGTCTCTCTCCTGCAGTCATGCTCAATCCATCTATTAGGACCGATAGGATAGCTTCTGCATTAGAAGTCCTACTAGACAAGAAACAACTATCAAGCTTGTAAGCTGATGTTGTATAAAGAAACTACTTAGACTTTGTATCAAAGCAAGAAGTTATTGACTAACTTAAACAATTCACTCAAGGGGTGACCAGCTTGATAAGTTATACATGAAAATTTTTTCTAGAGTAAATGCATCCCAGGAACTCCAAGATTTCACTAAAAAAATCTTGTTCCCTTCCATAGCAATGCAGCTGTTGAGCGAAGTTTTTCTGTGAATAAAGAATGTCTGTCTGAAAACCTACATGAGGGCAGGCAGCCTTATTGCTCAACATGTAACTCATGATGCAGTCACAGTAACCGGGGATCTTCAAAATATGACAATTTCAAAAAAGATGATTCATGATGTGAGGAATTCATCAGGAATAAGGAAAGGAGTGGTTGAAAAGAAAAAAGATCAAAGTAGACTTAAGTCCAAAAAGAAAAACAATATCTGAAGAAATAAGAAAATTAGAAGTGAAAAGAAGAACATTTTTGCAGAAAGCAAAGGAAGAGGCAGAAGTGTTAAAACATGAAATGCAAAAATTAAAAAGTTTTTGTGGTTAAATGAATTTTAACTTTTGTCAACATTCTAAAAAAAGTATTTTTTCTTAGTTATATCTGCATAATTTTTAATAATGTTAGGTAACTGCAATTATCTTTATTTCCAAGTTATTTTTATCAACATAATATTTGTTGTTAATTTTTGATTGAAGATTCTGTATATTTACTACTATATAATTACTAAACAAATTCATTATCAAAAATATAACTTGTGGAACGCATCAACTGTCAAAGGGTGGTGGGGATAATAGTTTTTGTGGTAGAGTAAACTCCCTTGCTGTAATCATTCTTTGAAGTTGTGCCATCAAGGCTGATTACTTGTACCTCTAAAGTTCTATGAGTGAGGTGAAATGACCTACCAATTTTACCAGGAGAGGTATTTTCACATACCTTCCAGGGTTCTTTTACATGCCACATGGAACCGAGTGCTTTACTTCCCTTTTGAAGGATGTTGAGCTATGATTTCTTTCTCACCAAGAAAAAGCCTTCGGCCTCTCTTGTGTTCGAACTCACAAACATCAAGTCCAGAGGCGAGCACTTTACCCCAAAACCACAGAGATCGACAATGGTATAGGTCATTCAAAAAATGTAATGTGTGTGTGTGTTTGTGTGTATGCATATGTATTAATGATGGGTCGGATCCACCTTTTTTCAAATCTGAAACTTTATTTTGCCATCAAATCCTTAATTAAAATTTGAACTTTAGAAAATATTGTAAATATAATTGTTTAACTTTCCCAATAACTAGTATTTTTTCCTTCACTTATTATTTTGTTTACATCAAATGGTTAATTAATGATCTGGAGTTTGCTTGTTAGGTTTTTCCTATCATTATTTTGGTTTTAGCCACAAGAAACTATTTAACTACTTTAATACCTTTAAAAAATAAATTAAACTTAGTACCTATTTAAAAAAATGATTATGATTTGAATCTTGAATTCATGAATATTCCTTGTAGGTCTTACGGTCCTTGGTATATACTAGAATATGTGTGTCAATACACTTGATTCTCGATCCAAAAATGTTTAACTATGACGGACCTAGGCCTACCCTAACTTTCTATCATCTTTTGGTTTTGAAATAGCGATTGTTTGTCTCTGAGTAACTTTCATATATACTGGATTTCTTAAAAAAATATACTGAAAATATACTGGAATTTAAAAACTATAGTCAGGTAGATACCCTGTATAGGGACACATAACACTAAACCCCAAACATAATTTATATGGTACCTTCTTTACGATGGCGTAAAAACCTTCTCTAACGACCACAATTAACTTTAAGCCTACTTCATACTAAATTTAACTTAAAGCGATTTGACTCTATATGGATGGTCATAACTCACAAGTATTCGTAATGACTAAATTATATAGGAAGTAAAACATAATATTGAAGACATTGTAATAACACAACTAGTTTATATTAATTAATGAGGCACTTATCCAATCCAGCTTTTAACCTAACCTTTCAATATGACACTTTACCAACCCAGTTTAACCTGACCTTTCATGTGTTGATAAATTAAATTAATAATTATAGATAAAATAAACTATTCAATGCAGGGTCTATAAATTAAACGTAGACGGTACTGGTACACATCATACAATGAGGTCATAGCTATTTTAATGAGCACTGTGCAAGATCATGAGTTTAATGCAAAGCATCATGGGATGATGTCATCTATCCAGTGTGCAGAATCAAAGGAAAGTCATACATTATCGTCAATAAATTTACATTTCAAATGCCATTTGGGCGATGTGTTGTTGAGTTTTATTTTTATATAAGATTTAATAAAAATATTAAAAAAATATTAATCTTGGTGTCATTTGATTCTACTTTCCTTATTGCACATAAAAAATTAATAAAACATCCGGACATGGTACTATTTCAGTTAAAAATAGCCGAACATGGGACAGTTAAGGCGAACTAGACCCTAGTAAATTACTAAAAAACTACCTCAATCAACTTGTAAGAATTTCAATCAATTAAATCAAGGTAAATTTAATGTAGTAATTCATATAACATTGTATTATAATTTGGTTTTCATAGAAAGTGTATAACTCGAACGGGTAGTAAGACACGGTTCTTAAAAAACCATAGACTTGGAAAGTTTAGTTAAGCTCGGGCAATTATTTTCTTTTATTTAAACACATTAAGTTGAAGATTATTTTTAGGAATGATGGGTAATCAACCTATCATATCATAAACTGTATTTTATCTAAGATACAACATTATTAAAATTAAATAAGTTATATCAATATAGGCAGACTTGCAAGGAAATGGCAAATCAAATGATACTTAATACATAATTATATACTTTTTATTCTTACAACATCTATCTATACAACCAAATAAAACCAAAATCCAAACATACATTTCTAGGCCTACTAGGCCAACATGTCTTTTGATCCATGATTCCTTACGATATTACATCTTATACTAAGTAAGTCAAATTGTTTGGGAACAAAACCTAAGAACTGTACCTTTTAAGTTAATTTTTCTATTAAAAAAATCACATAATTTATACCAACACTATAAGAAATTAAAAGTGATAAAATAAACTTTGTTAGATATATAAAGGAACAATTAAAAACCCACCTCTGTGACCTGTGCCTATGCCTTTTAGTTGGAATTTAATCCTTTACATGTTTGGCATCTCATTACAACCACTGAAAGCTACATATTAAGTTATACAGACTACAGAAAATACAAAACCAAATATTACAATTATATAAAAGTTACATATTTCAGAATTATACTAAACAATTTCTGGCATCACAATACATTTTACAAATATTACCTCGCCTAGATGTGATTCTACATCCAAACCATTCCAAGTTTACAAGAAGGTGATCCGAATTCATAACACCGACATTGAAAATAGGGCAGTATTTTGTTGGAAGAATTCCTATTCTATTTAGGTGTTCAACCAAGCAATCATGGCCTGTTGTCAATTCTAAAGTAGGCTACTCCTTTTTTTTTTATCTATTTGTTACTGAATGACTTCCAGCTATCTTGTATGTTTTACCATACTTTTCCCTTCAATTTATTTACTAAGTTTATGTTATGAGTTTCCATAATTTTTTTGTGTGTCTGTTGGAACTGGTTTTTGATCGAGTTGTACTTGTGTACCTTTTTTGGCCAATAGGTCTGCTGACTCATTGCCTTAGATTTCCATATACAAAGTTATCCATTGGAACACTATCTTTTTTGGATTCAAATAGTCACAGCTATTGCTTATGCTTTTAGTGAGGATTACCTACTCCATCTAGATATCATATTCTGAAAAGAAAAATGACACCAGGCCCCGGGTTCGATTCCCGTGTCCAGGTGTCATTTTTCAATTTTCAGAATATATCTTTTTTGCTTTTCATGCGGTATTTTAGGGCTTGTTTTAGGCTACAGTATTTCGGTTATGTTATCTGAGTCTGTAGATTGATTTGATGAGACAACCTGACTGACTGCTCTTGAGTCGACCAATATTACATCTTTTGTAAAAGAACTGATTCTTTACCTGAGGTTATTAACTGCTAGCAGGATTGCGTGCATTTCTGCATCAAAGTTTGTCATGTACTGCCCAACAGAGCATATTGAGAGAACAATTTGCATTGCACCTCAGCCTCAAGAGTATCATTGATTTTAGACTCGTCTGTATAGATTCTAGTCCATTATGGTCCTGGATACTGTTCATTTATCATGATTAGCGCATTTGCTTTCAAAACCATATTGTTGTCTTTCTTTTTGATGTAATTCATTGTCATTTGTCTTGATATATCCATGTAGTCTAAAAGAATTGACTAGTTTCTTGTTACTAGTCATGGGTATATTTGCATCTATGTCATTCAGCATATTTTTGACATGCTTCTATGGGTGTTGCATTTTCAAGCAGCTTGATGTGCAGTTTTGAATCCATTTTGCACGATGTGAAGCCTTTATTTTGATGAGTGTATCTGCGGCTTCTTTATCTCTGTAGTAATAAGGGTNAGGGGGGGGGGGGGGGGGGGGGGTCTTTGTAGGCTTATATAATTGCATGGCAACAGTGTGTGTAGTTTTGACCGCTCCAGTTATGAGGCAAAGTTCTTTGTTCAGAGTTCTCTCTAGGGTGTCCAACTTTTCTTATGTGGCAGCAATCAAAATTGCACTTTCATGTCTGATGATAGGTGTCACATGCGTTTTATATGTCGTATTTAGGGTGTTTTGAGTGTATCCCCATTTGGATCCAGCTATTCTTTTCATGATCGGTATCCTTTTCTCTATAGCTTTTCTTTAGTTGCATGTACATGATCAGCAAAGATCATTTTATAGTCTAGTAGTACACCTAGGTATTTAGTGTTAGTGCCCTTCTTGAGTATGTTATTTTCAATCTATAAATCAAAATCTGAGTTTTTATGGTGCTCTTCTTGAGTATGTTATTTTCAATCTATAAATCAAAATCTGAGTGTTTATGCCGTAAGGAAAATAATTGGTATACAGTTTTTTTATTTTCTTATGCTTATATTGTTTTTGACATTCCATGTTTGAAGGGTCTCCAATGTTTGGTTCATAGTGTCCTTGAGTTCTTGTCTTTGGTTTTGGCAATTTTTAGAATTGGTTTACAATATTTAGGGCCGGTCTTATGACTACCGGATAAATATTGCTATTGGGAGGTTAAAGTTACCAGTTTAATGTGTTACACATCTTATGAACTGAATTTATCTGCCAGGTAGCTATCTGTAGGATAAATATATTTTTATTCAGAACACGCAAAGTTGGTACTATTTTTACTGGTTTTGCGCATGCCTATAAGCCTTGCTGATAGTGCTACATCCTAGCGAATGGTGAGAATGCTCATCATTTGTTAAATATTGGCGGCTAAACGGGTGCGAGAAAATAGCTGGCGTCACGTGGGCACAGAAGCTAAGTTGTCTTGCAAGTACTAATGTCGTGGCGATGTCGACGTTGTGTTCATACACGTGTGGGTAGGGGTAGGAAAAAGGTCGGCGAGTGTGTTCCGGCAACGTTAGTCGTGGTGGAACAGAAGGATGTCCTGGTTAATATGAGTCACGGTGGGAGGTAGGGTGATTTACCCGGCAACGTGAGTCGCGGTGGAACATGAGGAAGTCCCAGCAACGCGAGTCGCGGTGGGAGGTAGGGTGATGGTGGGAAGAAAGAGGGTTAAAACAATATTGCACCTTCGTAACATAAGACATTTTAATAGGCCTTTCAAACAGGTGTCACACCCGGGTTGGGTAGCCAATCTCCATCTATTCTCTGACCGATGGACCACCGTGTTAAAATCCCTCCACTGCTTCTTGGCCTTGTACAATGGGAGAAAAGGGAGCTTTCCATTGGCGCAGGAAAACGTGAACAATAGTGGTCGCCAAGCGAGCCAATAGAAAGAGGAGTTATCACATCACATTAGCATGCTCTGATGCACCTTGAATTGGAGCACGAGAGTAAGTTCCAATACGTACCGACCAATTGGTCCACACCATGTGGTTTCGGAATCTAGCAGATGGGTTGTCGCGTTTCGTGAAGTTTCTGAAACAAAGAAAAACATATTATTAATATTGGTGGGGGAAAAAAAAAGCATATTGGGAAACCAAATAAGGGTTTTTAGAGTTAAGTGCGGAGACACTACTCTATGGAAGCCTGGGTGAGAGCCTCCCAAACCACTGTTCGACACTTCTCTCTTATCCGAACAGGGCTTTGGGACGTTGATGGCACCTTCTACGGTCGATGACGTAATTCCCAAGCGCCTGGATAAGAGGATTGGTGGCACCGGGAAGTTTGTCGTAGAAGTACTGCGCCAGCTTCCGGAAATTGGTCTTGATGGTAGGCATATCCAGGTCGCGATGCAGAGTCTCATTCCGAACATACCAAGATGCATCCACAATGACCCTCAGACACCTGATCTGGAACGTCTGCATCTTCCTAATATACGTGTCCGCCAGGTAGCCCCAAGCGGGACACGCATACTCGAGGATCGGTCTAAGCAACTGCTTGTACAGTGTCAGACCGTTCGTTGTAAACAGGGCGCTACGCCTGCTAAGCAGTGGGCCTAGGATTCTCAGCCTTTGCCTCAACTTGTTGAGTCTCTCAGTGCATTGGAGTTGCTAGGTCAGTTTGATTTCCAGCGTAAGTCCCAGATACTTCGCACTGTTCGCCCATTTGATCTACTCTTCGAACAGCTGGAGTGGGGCCGGCCTGTAGAACTTTCTTTTCCATGTGAAGAGCACTCCTGTGCTCTTCTCCACGTTAATACTTGGCCTCCAGGTGGTCAACTACCCCTCCAACTGTGTCAGGTGCGTCTGGAGTCACCTCTCCACCAGCTGCCCTCGCCACGACTACGCTACTAGAGCCGTGTCGTCCTCATACAGTGCCAACTTGGTGTCTGGGGATTTTGGAATGTTGTTCACATACAGACTGAAAAGAACTGGGACCACGAGGGAACCCTGTGGCACTTCAGCTCGGATGCTTCTGACTTGGGAAGTGGCGTCCCAAATGTAGTGGAGAAGGTGCAGTGGGATAGATAAGGTTGTACAAACTTAACCAGGTAGAAGGGCAGGTTCAGAGAGAGGAATTTGAAAAAGAGACCTTCGTCGGTCGAGGGCCTTTGCCACGTCAAGAAAGACGGCACCAGTCAGCTTGTTGATGTTGAAGTTCCTCGTGACCTGCTCTACGAGCCGGATGAGTTGGTGAGACGTAGTGAGTCCCGCCTGAAAGCCGAACTGCTCGTCCACCAAGATGCCCGCCTCGCGAACATGTCGGGTTGGTCTCGTCAGTAGAAGTCTCTCGAACAACTTGCCTAAACAGTCGAGCAAGCTGATCGGTCGGTAAGACGAAGCTAGGGCCGGGTCCTTACCCGGTTTATGAAAGCAGGGGACGTTGGCGTGCTTCCAGAGCTCGGGGAAGTGATTCAGGAGCAAGACGGCGTTGAATAACTCCACGAGGTAGTTAATCGCCTCCAAGGGCAGCTTTCTGAGGACCGCGTTATTGATACCGTTGCGCCCGGGGGCCTTGTTTAGTCTTAGAGCGGCTAACGCCCGCGACATTTCTATTGCATTTAGGGGTTCAGGCTCATCTAAGGACCTGTACGAGACCGCACTGATGACCTGAGCCACATGCGAAATGTGCACCAGGTCAGACGGGTTGTCAGTCGGTACAAATTGTGCCTCTTAAGTGCTCAGCGAAAGCATCGGCCTTCTCCTGGTCGCAGTTGGCCACCCCGTTACGTCCCACAATAGGTGGCCTTGGTGCAGAGACTCGAATCAAGTTCCTCGTCATGCGACACATGGACTGGTCCTGCACGCACAGGCTCTCAATCTTGTCCTCCCTGACACTGTTAAGGTATTCTTGGACCATTTCGCGAACCGCATGGACTTTCCGGCTCCAGTTGGTCTTGTATACCGGGTCTCTTGAGATTTGCCAAGCCTTCCTTAGCTGTTTTTTTTCTCCCGGACGTGTCTAAGGATAGAATCGGGCAAGGAAGCCTGTGGCGCCCTCTTAGGATGGTGCCTTGTCGTCGTAGCTTCGAGCGACACATTGATGGCGGAAATTATGAATTCCGCACCGCGATCGATTTCTGTTTCTTGTCGAAAGGTAGGGGTGGGTCCCAACCTCTCTCAACACATTCTTGATCCTGTCTCAGCCAGTGCGCTTAAGGTCGGGTTTTTTGGGTGGTCTATGAAGGATACTGCGCGTCCCAGGTCCACAAGAACGTGGTCGTGATCCGAGTCTAGCTCAACTATAGACTTAAGCACTGATTATCTTCTGATTTCTCTGGAGACAACGAAGTCGAGGACGTCCGGGAAACCAAGGGGATTATGAGGAAAGTGGGTGAGGGTTGGGGGGATCGGAGGCCACCAAGCCGTGTATATCTATGACGTTGCGGAGCAAGCCGCCACGAGCGCACACAATCCTAGAGCACCATGAAGGGTGCTTGGCGTCTAATTCACCACCGATTAAAACAGGCGTGGTACCTCGAAGCAGCACCTCCATGTCCGCCCTCGTAGCCCGGTCGAACCGGAGGTAGGGAGGGAAATAGATAGAAATGAGTCGCACTAGATCGATGGAGGTCACCAGTTTGGATAGCCCTTGATTCCATGTGTTGGAGGGGAGGAAGTGAGACGACGTGATGGTCAAGGCCCCTCCGGACCAGGACCGCCGTTCCACCCCTTTCCAAATCTCCCGATCGATCGCTCCGATGGCATATGAACTCTGCTAACGAAAACCTCATTGTTAAGTGACAGTGAGTTTCTCCCAACTGCATTACATCGAAACGATGCTTTGCCAGAAAACCTTCAAGATCAGCTTTCTTCCCCGCAACTCCGTTAGCGTTCCGGAGTGCGACTGTGAGCTCCTTCAGCACTGGTGGTCCTCTATTCGGGTGTACTGACATGAGAGACCAGGTAGAGGATAATGTGCTCCATGACGAGGTGGCTATGGTTACTCCTTGGAGATTCCTGGACCTTCCTCAATAGACTCGCTGTAAAGTCTCATGGCTACAGTCCCTTAATGCCCTTGAGAAGCTCAATGCAATTGTTGAGCTGTGCGTTATAATTCTCTGAGGTAGGTGTTGGGAGCGGGCTGGGTGGGGTGGTGGCAAGGGCAACAGGGGTAGGAGTGGGGAGTGGTAGGAAAGGGTTTAAAGATTGTAAAGGAGTAGGGATAGGGGTGCAGGGTGAGGGAGAAGGACTAATGAGGGCTGGGATTGGGAGAGGGGCGGTCTTTGACGGGTACTCGACCAAAAGGGAAGAACCGGATGCCACCAGTTCTAGTAAGGTGGCTTTGGCAGGTGCCTCGGCCTGAGGTGGAGGGGTTGGTCTCTCTGATAACACACTGGCTTTGGTGTTGGAGCTGGAGTTACGGTCACCCTCCGTACCGCAACGTGCACCCAGAATTCTGGCCTTCGCTTAGACCATCCGGCCTCCCTTCTTGACCCTTGGAGGACCGCACAGTCCTTGCCGCCCGTAAGGACTTGTACGTGGGACAGCCCCGCCATGCCAAAGAGTTGGCTCCTGAGCAGTGCAGGCACTTCGGGGGAAATCGTCTCTCCTCTGGGCAGACGCCCTTCTTGTGGTCACCACCACAGAACCCACACCTAGGGCTAGCACGGCAATCCCTCCACACATGCCCAAACCCGAAACAGTTCTTGCACTGAACCGGGTCCCCGGGAGACTTGTACTGCTCCACCTTGACGCGGAGTACAGCCTTGCGGTATGCTCCTCGGGAGTTAAAGAAACAACGAAGTTCGGCAACCGCTGTCTTCTCTGGTCTTCTGATCCCGTTTCCACTGGTAGAGCATGATTTCACGAGGAAACCCATCTCCACCAGCTCTTCCTGGATGTTGCCAGGGTTTGTCCGTGTCAGGAGACCCTTCACCACGACCCTGACCAGTCGCTCCCGTCCCAGCTCGTAGCACCAATGCCGGATCCCCAAGCTTGGCAAAAACTTCTGGAGGTTGCGGTAAGCTTCCTCCGACCCACACTGTAGGCGCACTCGATCCCCCGGCTTCCTGGCCGCCTCCACAGGCTCTCGAACTTTGGATCGGATAGCCCTCGCCACCTTGGAGTAGTCCTCCACATCACACAAGATGGTGGGCGGGATCTTCCCCCTTGGCTTTGTGAGCCTGCCCAGAACCACTAGTACAAGGCTGGGGTGTGGCAAGGCTTGCGTTGATACCCTTAGGTTTCCGCTACTTCTCACCACCGCCCAACACTGGCGCACCCTGGCCGTTGCCTTCTCTCATCGCCAGAGCTTCCGCCTAAAAGGCTAGGGTTGCCCCCCCGGTAGTTTCCTGGTGTCTGGCCTTACTCCTTCGGCGGAGTATTAAGGTATGAAATCCCTCAGACTCATCATCGGATCCTAGCTCGACTCATCACGCATAAATGGGAGGTCTGGTCCTGAAGACAGTCCCTCCATGTCCACGGAATCGCACGAGCTGTCGACACGTGCGAAGCGTGTGACCTGGTCTTCCGACTATGAAGAAAATTCAGTCGTGAGTTTCTTACCTACCACACCCGTTGGCGGGAGGTGTCGGGGTTGACGTGGGTCTTTGAAACCCTTGCAATATCGCTCGCGTCATTACCGCTTGCAGTGGTCTTTACCACCGAAAAACGGCTGGGTTCCCCCTGGTCAGGTCTTCTGTTGGCACGGTTAGATTTCCACCCATCGTGCTGGTGGGAGCTATCGCCATTCTTCCCGGTTTGCGGGCTGTTGGCCCTGAAAAGGGCCTCCAGTTCTTTTTGGACATCAGCGGCACGCACACCTCCTGAAGTTGGAGGGGTCCCGCTGGACTCGCCTGCATTGGCATTGCTGCCGACGATTTGTAAGGGGCCGGCACTGACCAACGAGCCGATGCCCAAGGATGCACTACCGGATGCCCTGGTGGATCTGTCAGCGGTACGCACACCTCCAATAGTTGGAGGGGCCCTGTTGACTTCACCTTGGCCATCTGCGCCCACCTCGCCGGTAATTGCCGAGGTCTTGCTGGCCGTCATGGAGGGGCCCTGCTGGCTTCGCTGGGTAGGCTGCTTTTTGTGCCCACCTCCCCGGTAACTTGGGAGGTCACGTCAGCCTTGTTGGCCCTGGAAAGGGCCGATTCGTCACCAGAAGGTGACTCGCGTTCTTTTCGGCCAGCAGAATGCTCGACTCTGGGAGTTGGAGTAGCGCCGCTGGCTTCAGCCTCTGGAACAGGCTTATTGCCCCTCGAGAGGGCAGCGGTCGCTAAAGCATCGGCCATCGGGCTTGTGGTGGACTACTTGCCACCCAGCACGAGCTCCTTCCTGACCGTAGGAGCATTCAGTCTCCGTGAACGGAAACCTTCAACTCCCCCTGCCAAGACGGGCCGCACAAGCCTGCCGCTGACGGCGGATCCCCCGTCGCTCGCCGCCAACTTCTTCCTCCTCAGGGCTGGTCGCTTCTCGGGCCCGGGATTCTTCAACGCTTCATCCGGCGGCCTATTCCTGACCCCGACGCCGACTCTTTTCTTCATCTTCACTGCAGGTTCCATCGCAGGACGCAGGTGCCAAAGACGCTCAAAAAGCCAGGGACACGTAAGGGAGGCAGGACACCTTGCACTCCTCGAGGCCTCTAACGCGCCTTTCGGCTGTTGCCCGACTCTGAATATCTAATTTGACAGAAGCGTCAACCTAGTTCATCAAGAGAAAGGGCTGATTTTGCTTTGTGAGCTACAGGCAGCAGTCGCTAGCCCTTATTCTCATGGTATGAGGTTTAAACAATGAATGAGTGAAACTTTTGAATGATGCTGTAATAAAAAACTAATATAAATTAGTATCCTTTGAGTGTAATAGTTGTGATTATGAGTGATGTCGTGTCTTAGGTGTTTGGAAGAATTTTTTTTTATTGGGATAAGGTAGGTTGTTATAGTAGGAATGATCGCTTTGTGGGGGATGGCGTAACATGATTGATGGTTTTTTTTGGAATGTGTAGGATTATTTTTTTTCTTAAGAATGGGAATATGTTTTGGCAGGATTTTCTTTTCTTATTATTTGGAACTGATGGGTCAGCCCTTTCCCCCCATATCCACAGCAGCAGCAAACTCAAGGCTTGATGTGAAGGACATACCTGCTTACCTAGGGGTTCCGGTGGGGACAAAGTTTGTTGATGTTGTGATATGACTTGTGTATGATGGGAGTTTGGATTGTGTCGTGGGATTCAAGGAATTTGGAATGGTGGGATTAAGAAGGACGTCTGCATCCACCTCTCTTTTTAGCATAGTGACTTTTTTTTAAATTACTATTATAGTTTGCAATGTTATTGTGTTATTTAACTTTTTTTTTCCTTTAGTAAGGAATTTTCCTTTCTAGGTTTTTTATTTTATATATTTTTAATACATTTTTGGTTTTTTAATATGTTTTTGTTGTTGTCACTATGCCAATCTGGGCCTTTTGTGTTTACTTTTGTCGTCTGGGTCGTAGTGTCCTGGTGATCTTATAATTGTGTTTGTATGTGTGTCACTTTGTTTGTAGAACCTGTCGTTCTTATCTTTGTATATTTCTTGTAGTTGCCTGCTCTTTGTTGTGGTGTTTAGGTCAACTGTTCTGGTGTAATGGTTTGTCTCGGTGACCGACCATTATCAGGATTTTGTTCTGAGTCGTCTGCAATTTTTTGAGTAAGTGTACTGATGCGTAGCTCCAGGCTAAGCAGTTGTACAGTATGATCGGCTGAATGAACGCTCTGTAAATAATTAATTTTGTTTGCTTTGTTAGCTGGCTACCTTTTAATAAGGGATATAGTTGCACGAATCGGCCTAGCACTTTTTTTGTTTGTTTGCTTTATGTGTTTTCTCCATATTAATCTCTTATCTATTGTTATGCCTAAATACTTAATGCATGTCTGAATGGTTATTTCGCACCCCTAGAACAACACTGCCACAACTCCATAAAGGTAGTTTTGAGAAAAATCTATTTGAAACTTTTAAGACAATTTATTTAGTTGGTCTTTAGAGGTAATGTGCTGAAATTTATAGGATTAGTAGGTCACTATAAATAAAAAGAGAAGGTATATTAATAAATTCATATAATATTTTAGGAAAGAAGATTTTAAGATTATGGCTGCTTGCTATACTACTGACAGTATGCAACACTGCCTCTTCACTAAATATGGCAGTATTGATTTAACATTTAGAACAGTGTAGTGCCACAACTCACAATATGGCAGTGTTGCATTTATGGTTTGTAACAAAACAGTGCCTTAAGTCCCAATATGGCTATTACATTGTTATTATTTAATAAATTAGGGTCACTTGTAACACTCATACTTACCACAATGTTCTAGAAATTAGTTTCAATCATCACAATGTTCACATCATTATTATGTTTTATTAAATGTATTTGGAGAAAGAGTTTAATGAAATATACTTGTTTAAAACTTTTTAAATTCATTTTATTTGAACAAAGGAAAAAATCCCTCGATAATAGTTAGAAATTAAAATAGTAGCATCATTTAAGTATATATTATTATAGTTTATGAAAATTAATGGGGTATATTAATACCTACCACTATTATAAATAAACATGAAGAGTTCTTCACCCCAAATTATGATTAAAATTAGAGTTCAATAACTAATCATAGTTGTTAGCATTGTCTCTATAATTGGTGTTAATTTTCAGCTCTTTGAAAAAAGAGTGGTATGTTCTCGGAATAAGATTGGATTCACACAAGCGAACGAGATCCTGCTTTTTAGCTGCTGAGATTCCGGGACATTCCAGAAAGGCTTTTTGTATTGTTTGAGCATTGTCAGAACTATTCTGTCTCCTTCGAGTCTTTCTTTTGATGATTATTTCCATGAATTCCTCATCATCGTAACTTGTTTTATACTGCAATCGGTCAGAGAATTCTTTGGTTACTCTAATCACTTTGATGTCGTTCCACACAACCTTTTGTCCAGTAGTGTTTATTGAAAAGTTGTCACCCATGTTTTGGGTAAGATGTTTAAGGTCGATGATGTCTTATGAAGAGAGTTCGTTAAGTATGAAGGGCTTTCCACTCTTTTTTGCACTTTGAATTACAGGCACCCATTGGTGAGGGCTGTAAATAGAGCCACCTTTTAAAAGTCTCGCCTTTTGTTTTTCTATGATGGAGTGCATTGTGTCTCCCTCATTCTGAGTGTGGCCAGTAATAAAAAATTTATGCGTAATACTTGGAACGTCATAATTGGTCACAACATAAAGATACAGGCATGCTATGTATTTATTCTTCTGCTGGCCACTGCAGTTATCAGAATAAAAAATTGTCTCCTTGTTTAGGCAGTTAGATTTCAAGAAATTATGTACGCATGTACCAATCTCATTAGGTCCTCGGTTTGCTTGATCTTCATGCCATAGATAACAATAGCCTTGATTTGTACCCATTTCATAAATAGTGAAATTGAAAGTTGAGAATTTTCTAGAGTAATAAAAATTTGAAACTTGTGCCGACAGAGTAGTCAAAACTCTTGAAGGTCATAGCAAGCAACAATAGTACTATCTTTGTGTTTGGTGGCAGTGTCCTTGTCACGCTGTTTCTCAAGTTTGGAACGTTCCGTTTCGTGCTTATGAGTGGCAATCTGACTTTGCATGACCAATTGTTCTTCTTTGTTGCTATTATCATACTGCTCGCAGATAGAACATTGATCTTTTTTAGGTATGAAAAAACCATTATTAAATTTGTGATTAAAAATATATGAATATGTACCAAGTTTACATGATGCTCTGTTGTCTTCCTTACATTTTTTCTCAAACAACCTGTGCATTTCTGCAATTGTAAGTTCACCAGATATAAACTCCCTTTTAGTTTGCTTTCTCAAATAGTGAGACTCAATTCTCGGGAAAGAGTTTATGTGATCACAAACTCTTTGCATGATGTCAGGACCAAGTTGTTTCTGCTTGCCATGCAATCCTCACAAGTCTCCCACCGATTCACGAGTCTCATTCCCTTTAATTAAGGCAGTCCTTACAGTTCAGTCACCAATATTCAAGGTTGCCATAAACATTTTTTTACAAACTCTGTTTCTTTTTCCAAGAATTGGAAGGTAGTTAAGTTCATTCCATTTAAAAGACTTAAAAACTGCATTCTTAAACAAAACCGATGCTGATTTTCAGGCATAAAAGATTTTATTGAAGTGGTTATGTGGTTATATGAAATAAAATAGGTATACTTGAATTGATTCAATTTCTGATTTAGCTAGCTAAACCTTTTATTCTAATTTCAAACTATATTACCCAGATTTAATCATCTTTTAACATTTATTATTACAAACTAGATATATTTGATACATTGTTACACATAACATTCTGTATTTATTAATGAAACCAGCCACTTATTAATTTCATCCATTTTGCAAATGAAAATTGAATTTTAAAGTTATTTCCAACAAAATAAATATTGTTAATTTATAATAATTTTTTTTAATAACTGCTTATTTATAGATAAAACTTAATCAAGTTTATTTAATTCAGCAATATATAACTTTTTCATAAGATTATGTGTACAATCACATTAAGGTGATTATTTGTGTTAATGTAATACAATGTAGTTAAACATTGTCTAGTATCATATCAAAACATACATCCCACTAAAAAAAAATTAATGACTTTCCTTTAAACATTTAATTGCATTTGAAATGGGAAGGTGATCTGGTGACCAATCTTGATTATCTTATTTGAAGTGTGTCTTAAATGTTATCAAGAAAAAGGATTACATCTTTATATAAACAAGAACAGTTTTATTAAGTCATAAGTATTGTAAAGTTTCACTTAATAACCGGGACTCTATCTATGCTCCTATAAACTATGACAGTCCATAGCCATAAAAGGCTTTGGAAAAAGAAAGACCATTTTCTATTACACGACTTTTTACTTTCTTTATTTTCTAATTTTAAATTTAAACCCTTTGTGGTAGTACCGGTGGTTGTTTGTTCTCAGGAATTAGAACAAATTGAAGACCACTGGCGGCAAGAGTCACATGAACTTATTGCTTTGGTGACACGACTAAGAGATGAAAATCTCAAGCTGGGATCCTCACTTGCAGATCAACAAAACTACTCACCAGACATTGCAGGTTAAACTGTAGAGTTATTTATAGTAGGCCTAAAGGGTTATAAACATCGACTGAGGAATATAATAAATGGTAAATACACATTTGCAAAAGTATTAATTAGAGAATATTCAAAACTATTATGAATTTTTTTAGCATTCCATTTTTCTATACGTTCGGGTTATATGTTTATGTACTAATTACTCTAATAATTTTAGGAATACATAAAGCTCTATTTATTGGAAGTGTACTTGCACTTTTATGGAGGGAGAGTGGAAAACTATTTGGGAAAAACCACCTTTAGTAAACCCAATCGAGATTTAAACCTCGATCTCCCTGTCATAGGAATCTAGTCTACTGTGAGAGTATGGCTTCAGAAAATACTATTTGTAACATTTTGTGCAAGGATAAAAAAAAATTATATTTCATTTATATAGACAGTTTATCAAATTCTTCTGAATTAAAGTGGGTCGAAAGCCAATGGAGTTTGGAATCTGCTGCCTTAGAAGTCTCCCCACAGTGAAAGGGTTAGTTACAGTACAATAAGTTAAATCTATAACTAAAGTGCCTTTATATAGTTTGATTGTATTCCAATTCATGATTTGTTCGATTTTTATTCTTCAAATACTCTATTAAGCCATGTTACTGCTTATGGAATAATTGTGTATAGTGTGTTTATGTTATTTCAAGCCATGTATAGATTTTAAAATGTTACTGATTAAAACATTATTTCTATGTATAGGCCTATGTGCTAAAATTACTCTGTAATTTAAAAATGGACTTGTTTCTAGACATTTTATAAACAGCTTATAACATTTCACAGAACTAAAACTTCTTCTAACATACGTACTGTGTTTTAAGGGATTAGTCTAATAATAAATTCTTTTGTTTGTTACTTATAAAGTATGTGTTAAAATACTTACAGTTTGATATTGGATAGCTCCTTTGTCCTAAATACCATACCAACTTAAAATCCATAATGGAGTTTTAGCTCTGTTGGGTGTAGACAAAGCTGCTAGGCAAATCGAGATTCTGGTAAATATATCAGTTTGTACAATAAATTAAATAATACAAATCATTTTAAATATGTAGATATATAAATTCAATATAAGTGGTATCTTTGCGCAAAGTCCCACTGACTAACTTTCACATTGCATGGTTTCAGCTCAAGCAGCAAATTCGGAAGTAGATGCTGCAGTAATGCATAGACTTCGTCATGTGATTGATGAGCTGAGAGAGAAACTACGGATAAGAGACAAAGATCTAGGACATAAAGCAACTGAGGTGGACAATGTGAGTATAAATATAATAAATTAAGTTTTTGTATTTATTAGTTGTATGTTGAATAAATCCATGTTTTTTTCAAAGGAAATTTAATGTCTGGAGTTAAATCTATCTAGCCATTTGTTGGAAAATGTTAATTCAATAAAAACAATGTTTTTAAAAATGTAGCTTTTTCTTTCAAAATTGGCCCATTTACAGGAATATCTGAACTTCAACACTGTTTGAACCACTTCAAAAGTGATGCATCTACGTCAGTATGTTCACATTTTTTATATTTTAAAAATTGTACCTATATTAGAATTCATTAATTAAAACTCGCGGCATACATCCACTTTCACAGGCTCTAATCAATGACACATACTTTCTCTTGAATAAACAGTACTTTTATTTTTGTACTACATCTTGCCATGATTAAATAATGTAGGCTTGGATATAAAATTCATTTTATTACAAAAACTAACATTGAACTTATAAAACATGCAAAAACAGAGACGACACTTAGTACACACTGGAATGTTTCAAACAACACTGAAAAGAGAAGTGATGTTCATTGCGAGAGGGGAATACGCCTACACAGACTGGTTTGGCTAGTACAGGTGAGTGTTCAAAACATTTAAAAAAAGGTGAGACTCTAAGAGTTGTACCGCTCCATTGCATCGTAACAAGCACTGTTAACAATAAGGTAATATATTTCCCATGCATCTATTACGTTAAAATTTAAACTGAAATTTAAAATTACATATAAATAAAATTTAAAGTAAAATATCTGAGAAGTTTTTGATGCTACAACTGAGTGGTAGTGACTCTAAAAAGAAGGTTACTTATAGCATTAATAGATAACAGTCTGATCAAACTGATGAAAAAATGACACTACGTCTGAGTTAATGGAACAGGGCTGTTATAACCAAGTTTGACAACATATATACATTTAGAATAAATTCACATATTCATTATAATGTCAGTAATCTAAATTTTTATCAAAGCCACTATTTTCATCAGTTTATGGAAATAACACTAACATTTTTTTTCACCAGAATTTTTTGGCACATGCACAGTAAGTATTTACTTGCCCACTGTTTGATGAGAGGCATCCTAAGAGCATTTACACCGTTTTATTTTTGTGCATTCACATTAGGTGTCATGCTAAATTAGCTAATTTAATTTGTATTAGCTTTTTGCTTTTAATACTTTGATGTTTGATTAGATAGGTGCAATAAATATATTTTAGGCCCTATAGATTTAGTAAGACAACAAGAGGAGGTAAAATACCATTACTTTAACTATTTTAAAAGTACTTAATTTTCTGGCATAAATTATTTAAAAAAAATAATTATTTAGCGTCTTACTCCCCATTCGGGTTATATAAACTACTAATTACGCTAATGGTTTAAGAATTGGGAAGTTTGAATTTAGAGGAAGTAAACTTGCATTTGTCTGGAGGGAGAGTGGAAAACCATATAGGAAAAACCACCCCCAGTTTACCTGACCAAGATTCAAACATCGATTTCCCCATCCTCGGCAGTCTAGTTCAACACAAAACCAGCGTGTTAGCTAACTACGCCACTGAGGCGGGTCATAAATAATAGCTTTGTATAGATTTATCTTGGATAAGCTAGAATAAATGATTTGATTTCCTGAAGAAGATTTTAGCATGGCTAGAACAAGATATAATTTTTAATTCAGTTTTACATTTGTATAAACCCATGTTTGGCTAAATAAAAAAGATGAGCTTTTATTTAACCCCGTTCACTGTATTCATTTACCTGGTGAAATTAGTTGCTAGTTTTCACCACCTGGTTAAAATAGTCACTTGTACCATTTCTTCCATACATAGAGCATCACAATCCTAAATTTAATTGCTCTCTTGTTTTCTTTCAGCAGAGTTGATATTTTGTATTTTGAAAATGAACATAGCTTTTTCTAAAAAATAAGCACAGTAGACTATTTATTGCATCTGCTGAAATAAATTTAAACAACTAAAACAATTTTTTAATCATTCCTTTTTTATCAAAATATAAAAATTTACATTTTCCTCGTTTTATGGTGGTTCAAATATATCATGTCATAGGTATTGTTCCACTTGTGTGGGAAAGCCAATAATCTTATGGTGGTTGTAGTAATAGCCACGAACAATACCTGCATAATCTGAAATTAATACCTATATTTTACATGAGCTTAGGCCTAATAGTGCCTCCCATTAATGTGTGGGGTGTTTCTGAAGTTATAGAGCCTATAGCTCGACTTCATCTATGCCCGGCTCGCAAAGTACAGTACTATTTAATTCTATGTTTAATTTTAAACATAATTCTGCTGAGTAGCATCATTGAACTGATAACTTAGGAATGTGAAATAAAGTCCTCCAGGAAAGGCAAAACACAACTGTTTGAAACTGAGGCCTATCCAAGAAATTTACTATTCTTGAGCTGTTAGTTTATTATTTTTGTGTACGCTTATATGGCTTATGGTTGTTTAGTCATCATTGTTATCAGAAGTTTGATAGTAATTATATTAAAATTTGTCCTTATTTATCAAATATTTTAAATTTATTTTGCCAACATGTGTTATTAATTTTATTAATAATAGTCTAAAATTTTAGCCAATCAAATTATTTACTATGGAAACAGAAACAAGAAAAAGACATAACGTTGGGAAACTGAGAATCAAAGTCAATCATTAATGAACATTTAACACTAAAATGTCATAAACGATGATTTCTTCTATTATCAATCTTAAATGATATAAATGATTTGGTTAATTGCTTAACAAAGTGCACACACATTCATATGATAAAATAAGGCAAAATTAATGTATTAGCTATGGTGATGGTAATATGTTTCGATAAAATGTTTGCAGTTTGTCTAACCTGATAAGTTTTGAATGTAAAAATTGTTGAGATGTCTCAAGCAGTTAATATCTGGCAATTGCGCATTCCATTAGACTTTTACTGCAAAATTGAGTGGGCCGCTCTATTTTTGAAAATAGTCTCTTGTATGTTTAAATACAGTTTGTAAAATAAAATTAATCATGAAATATTAAATTGTTTCAAATGCTTTTTACTATTTTCAGTTTTTGGTTAAATAGCCAAAGCAAATATTAAAATATGGGCAAAACCTAGATGAGATAACTGAACAAATATAATTAAACTTAATTTGTTTGTCCTTTTTCCTATATCTATATAATGAACTAGATTACAGCTACTGATTTTAAAATAATTTAGGATATATATATTATAGTATTTTATATTCAGTTTGTCTGACATTCTGGTCAGTTTTTTTTCTTTTGTGGGTAGTTGTCAAGTCAGGTGGAGCGTCTCACAATGGTTGGCAGAGAATTGCGGCGTAAGCACAGAGGAGGTCAAGTTCAAGTACGCAATCTCATTGATGAACGAGCTGACTTCTTAGCTCAGTTACAAGACCAGCAGAGAGAGCTAGTTATCTTGAGACAATGTCTTGGGTTAGCTCAGAAAGAAAATGAAGACCTAGCAAAATCACATGTAAGTTTATTTTTATAAGGAATAACATAATTTGCACAAATAGGTTTGTACTTTTGTTTTATTTAAAGATGTCAGGATTCCTGATTTTCTTGACTTTACTATATAAATTTTAGTTTGGATTTTTTTATTCTCTAGCAATTGTATAAAATCCGCTTCTGCAGCCCTCTTTGTTTTCATTTAAATGCATAATTACTAGTGACTATAATCTTAAAATCATAGATTTATTTAAAGGTGTCACTTCTTTAAATAAAATCAAGTTGAAATCATGCTCAAAGTAAATACACTTTATTCACATTTTATATACACATAAGTAATTCAATTTCATGAAATTGCTACTGTTATTTTAACGTTCATTTATCAAGCACAAACATTTAACTTTTAAATTTATGTTTAGCATGGTGATAGAGTTAAACTTTAAAAACTCAAAGGCTGCAAATTATAAAACAAATATTAACTGTCCTCTACATATAGGCTGACAATAAATCATTAGACAAAACCGGGATGGAGTGAACTTTTGTCAAAAGTGGGACTTAAAAAAAAGTATTTTTATATAAAAACATTAAACTTTCAATAATTATTCTCAGAATCCACAAAAAACTTTAAGGTTTATGTAGAGGGCCTGCATTCCATCACACTCTTACCATGAGTATTTTTCTGGTGAACTTACTTTGTTTAATAATATTCGCTCTTTCAATACCTTGTCATAAAACTTATCACACTCCATGTTGCAATTTTGTCTTACAATTAGCATGGCTCTCCTTGATTTGACACACAATCTGGATTTCTCATATGACCACATTCCATTCATAATATAAGTTATTCTTTCCACAGAAGCTATACCTCTTGAGAGACAAATTTTAAACTCTACTACCTCACAAAAATCCTGAAAATATGGACTTTTTAACTCATTTTAGAAAATATATGCATATACCAGATACATAAATAATCTCTCAAATCAGTTCAATTTTGAAATTTTGTCACAGGTTATTTGTACCATGGGTGACCTAGCGGTCTAGGGGTAAGGTGTCAGACATCTGTGCTGGAGGTCCGGGGTTCAACCCTCGGTCCCGGCACAGATTTATCTGATACCAAACCCTTCCTTCACCTCTGACAAAACGTGTATTAATCACAATTTGTGAATGTGGGGAATGCCAGGCCTCCACCGTGCTTCAGATCCCACGTTAAACTGTAGGTCCTCCATATCATCTCACAATCACCTTACCATTACACATTAGTTTAAGTGCGTATAACCCGAACGGGTAGTAAGACGCGGTGCTAATAATAATAATAATAATGATACTATTATTTGTACCATATCTTATGCACCATATCTTTTTCAACCACCAAAATATTTGTTGGTATTGTAACATTAGCGTGTACTGCTAATATGACAATGTTACTACCCACCCATAAACAAGCTAATATTCCTAGCATCCTGCAATAGAAATACTTATAGGACCAGCCAGCTTTTTTAAATACTACCCCAAATAATCTTTTACTCATAATCGAGCATTATTAAACATCACAATCTTACTACTCACGTGTATATAAGCCAGAGTAGAGCAACTTGTAATGCCAGCCTGTTCACCACGAATGCTAGAATGGATTGTGCAGCACCCTAATGTTCCAACGGAGTGAGCCAGCAATGCTCTGATTGGTTCGTGCTGTACTATTAGAAGACCACTCATATTCATGGACACCTTTGTGGCGTACGTGATCAAACAAGTGTAGCTCTACAACTGCTCGTCTTGTGTCTTGGAGCTTGTGTTTTGGGAACTAGTTGAATGCAGCGGCTGATGAGCAAGACGACAAGAACCTGGGCTTACGTGACGAAAACAACGTAGCCTTTCAACCTGATGTTAGCGAGGGACGTAATAACAAAGGAGAACTCCCACCTTCCCACCCTGCATTTAGACCTATATAACGAAGGAACACAGACAATCTCATAGACTATTACATTCGCCACTTGCATGAGAAGTCCTCTTCAGGACTAAGACATTATCTAGCCAGGATGGCTTATAATAATATCTTTGTTTGAAATCTATAAACTATATATTGCTACGATGGGTTTTATTTTCTTGAATACTTTGGTTTAGTCTGTTAGAAAAATCTGTCAGTGTAGGCATCAGTAATGTTTTGCTAAAAACTTTTATTTTTAAATGTAAATTCTGTTATGGAGCACTTAATGTTTCCTGTTGCTGCATGTGCGCTAGTATCTTTGTATTTTCTTCGTTTAAATAGGTAACCACATTATTTGGTTTTTTTTTATGCCTTGCAATATTTAGTTTGAATATTAAATTTTTTGCTTATCAGTAATAATTTAAATTTGTTATCCGTCTTTACTGGGGCTTCGCGTGGAGTGGTTTGGTGTGGTCTAGTCAAAGTGTAGTTTCCGTGTGACTAGGCGTTGATCCCGTGGGTCGAGTGGATGGGGGTAAGGAAGGGAGATGGGGGAGAAAACATAGGCGGGTTCGGGGGTGGTAAAGGGATGTAAGTGATAGCCCTCAGGACTAAAAGGGGAAATTGGAGTAGGTGGGGGTCGGATGGTCGGT
>CABEEJ010000948.1:17500-171880 GCA_901482245.1 Timema douglasi | reverse complement strand
CCCAGGGTGGGTCACCACTGAACTTGAATCAAGATTTCATCGGCTTATATACCCTCCGTTGCTGCCTGGCCTTGTCCAATCAGAGAAGAGGGAGCTTCCCATTGGCTCGGGAAAATGAAAGTGATATTGCCCGCCAAGCGAGCCAATAGGAAGAAGGGAGTTGATTACAGAGGTAAGAGCGTCACGGACGGCTCGGAAAACATGGACCGCGAAGGGTCCAGGCAGTAGGGAGGGGTTAGAGCGGCCGGTGCGAGTGCGGAGGAAAGATACAAGGCTGCCTGAGCAAGAGGTACAACAAATTCTTTAAATTGTCAATGTTTCTTTTATTGCTTATTTTGTAGACTTCTTTTCTTTGAAGTAAATGTAAAGTAACTAATTTTTTTTGATTAATATGGTTTTGACTTTAATATTCATGGATTCATTTAGGCAAAAATTACAAGTTTTCTAATGTAACCTTGTTTTAATATTTTAATATTAAATATTTAAATGTGGGGATCTTGTTTAATTCTTTTAAAGTGACGAGGGTAATGGTACCGTGAAGGTTTGAGTTTAGTTGCTAAGTTAAACCTTTGTATTCTGAAAATTGAAAAATGACACCTGGACACGGGAATCGAACCCGGGACCTTCGGCTTAGTACGCCACTGCTCTTACCACTGAGCTATCCAGGATTCGTCCCGTGCCCATGGTCATTCAATTTTCAGAATATGATATCTAAAGGTGTAATCCTCACTAAAATGCATTAACAATAGTTTCGGCTATTTGTTTCATTAAACCTTTGTGCTTTAAGTAAATATCTGTTGCGATATTTAAATTTAAATGTATTCCATAAATTTAAAACTGTTTAGTCTATATTCACTGATGTGAATCTGATGCGTTGTAAACCATTTAAAATAGGCTCATTAAGCTATTTGTGTTCTTGTAAAATATTTAGGAGTAATACTTTAAGTAGATATCTGGTGCAAAATTTAAATTTATTCCATTAATTTAAAACGGTTTTGTCTGTATTAACAGGTGTGAATCTGACGTGTAGTAAACTATTTAAAAGAGACTCATTAAACTCTTTGCAATCTTTGTAATAATTTAGTAATTTAAACTTTTGATCCTAATTTGGTTTGATATTAATTCATTGTGATGAATTAGAAGCTTGTATATCATTTAGAAAAGTTTCTTTAAATAATAGCAACAATTTTGTTTATTTCATTGGTCTCTTCTAGAGAAGTTTATATAATATCATTATATACCTTGAGAGTTTGAAATGTACTGCACATGTAATAAATTGCTATGATTTATTTGTTTTCCATCACACTTCAGTAAGACCTTGTTATTCCTCGCTGTGGTTTTGGGGGTAAGTGGTTGATGTCACGACGGCGACGTTAATGTTCCAACCCGTATGGGTAGGGGTAGGTAAAAGGTTGACGAGATTGTTCCGGCAACATGAGTCGCGGTGGGAGGTAAAGGATGATGGTGGAAGGAGAGGGAGTTCAGACAAAATTGCTCTTTACAAACACGACAATTTATTAGCTCTTTCAAACGGTACACTCGGGTTGGGTAGCCACTCAGCGACTGGCCTCTGACAGAGGAACCACCGTGCTAAATACCTTCCACTGCTGCCTGGCCTTGTCCAATGGAAGACAAGGGAGCTTCCCATTGGTGTGGGAAAACGTGAGCGATAGTGGTCCCCAAGTGAGACAATAGAAAGCAGAGTTCTCTTGGGCGTTGAGTACAGTGGAGAACTCGTCACAGACGGCTCAGAGAAAATGGACTGTGGAGCGGGCCAGACAGTAGAAAGGGTGATTGGCGCGGCCTGTGCAAGTACGGAGGGAAGATACAAGGGTCGACTGAATAGTGAGGCACAACAACCTCTAAGGCCATGCAACTTGTTGTTTTAATACGGTTTGTTACTTTGAATAAATAATTAAAATATTTCTTTAACCTGCAAAATGTTTTACTTTTTCATATTATTTTCTTAATTGTCGTCGTCCTCTCTTTTAATCTATTGTGGCCGTAACTAAATAGCGAGAGTGGGGTGGTACAGTATTATCAGTTTTATCTCCCCACAAAGCAACAATCTTGTTTTGTAGGTCAAATATATCAATTACTTCCTTCAACATAGCACTTTGTAGGTTGGATGTTTCACCTGATAAAGGAACTAAAATCTATTATTTTAACTTGAATATTACAGTTTGGCAAAAAGTATGCATCAACAATTGAAACACTTATATATATTTTATGTTTGATTCATTAACAAAATGATTTTAGTTTTATCCAAATCCATTATTACTTCATTCAGCATATAAGGTGATAAAACACTGCTTCTCATTTGCGCAGAAGAAAATTTCAGCTCATAAATCTTCTTTATCAATTTCAACAAGCAGTCATTTATCAAAAACTCTGATTGTGTCACACAGTTTAATAGACAACAATAGCTTCCCATGCTGCAATTTTATCACTTTCACCATCACAATAAACAAGATGATGTTCTTAATTGAATTCACAAGTTTTCTAAGAATCCTTATGTTTTTGGCTACATAGATGTTGAGTGATGTTGCGCCTATTTCCACGAGTGACAAAAATGGGCAAAACTTTTTCAAGCACTGCGTCAAACCACCTCTTCAGGCTTACACTTATGTATTAATTACAGTAATGTGTTAGAGATGAGGAAGGCTAAATTTAGCGGAAGTTTACCCACATTTATGTGGAGGGAAAGTGGGAAACAATTTAAAAAAAACCTCCTCAGTTCACCCGATTGGTATTCATTATCAGTATTATCAGCAGTCCAGTCTTTTACAATAATGATGCCTTAGACAAGGGGTTCCCAATATTTTTAGACGAAAGGTGCCCTTTCACCAGAAAAAATAGATGATATTAGAGCCGTCATAAGAAGGTTTACACTAATATAATGAACATTCATTAATGGCATTCAAATTTTACAAGTATACAAATATAAATAAAACTGAAAACATCACATGGGTTGGTTGCTCTATTGCCACATCACCTTAATTCAGATTTAAAAAAATTGGCAATCCTATTACTGATAAACATAACTACAAATACCCCTACAATCCTTACTCTCCACACTGATGACAGCGACATGGAGGGTGAGATTGACACTGACACTGGTGTGGTCTCAGCAGGAAGTGAGTAGAGAAAATAGGATTTTTAAAGGGGGATAAGCTGAAAAATCATTGTCGGGGTAAAAATTCAGGTGCCAGGAGGAGCAAACACGAGCCCTGGGAACTGGATTCTAGTACAACTGAGTGTTTGGAGGAACACAGGGGATGCCCTTGTGATCTTAAGGACAGTTTTCCAATTGTATGAATAAAAATTAGTGGTGTAAATATAAACTCTGAGTGGCTCCCTGCACCGTATGGTCCACCAGCTTGGAAACAAAAGAGGTGGATTGGGGTTGATGGGCCCTCAGAGTCAAGATGGAGAAAGGCGGCTGCTCTGCAGCCCTCTTGTACCATCGGGGTGACGGAGTTCCCTGGCAGAAATGGGAATAAAATAGTTAAGTTTGCTTAGTTTTAGCTTATTTTAGTAGTTAGAATAGCTAAATTGGGGATGGGAGGAACTAGGTAGGAGGTAAATAAGGAAATTCAATTGCCAAGGATGGAAGGAAGGGTGAAAACGGAAGTGTGGTGGCTAGAAAGTAGGCAGAGCACCAACTTCGATAGGGATGCCCTCCTCTGCTGGGCACTTGGTGGACTCTGTAGTAAAATCCCTGGCACTGCGAAGGGGCCAGCGGGGGAAGATACTGGGGGCGTAATATACCTGGAGCGGACTAACAAGAACTAGAGGTAGTTGAATTTCAATTAAATCACGAGCCAAAACTGGTTTTACAATTTTTAAAAAAAAGGAAATTAATATTGTAATTGTAAAAGTAAAGTCAAAAAGATGTGAAAAAACAACCCATATTTAAAGTTTATAAGGTACCGGGTCTGTAAACACCGAAAATAAATAAATAAAATATCCTTTGTTCTCCACCCCTGTTGCTAAAAAAACCCCCTACTATATCACACATTTAAAACTTTCAAAAATGTAAAATAAACATTTAGGTGTATGCAATATGTGTATGCCACAAATGACAATTGTACAGAACAAAAATGGCTACAGAACAGATTGAAATGCGCAAGTGTTGCCAACACATATTTTTCTTTTTTATAAATAATTCATTGACTTTAAAATTAAAGTTATATTTTTTATTCAATGGGCAATTGTCGATCTCGATCAATGAGCTTCTAACATTGGTTACATTAATGACTAGTATATGCAATAGCAGCCATTGATACAAACTTGATTATAGGTTAATCAACCAATATATAAGCATAATCTAAAGTTTAAAAAAACCTACAATAATGGCCAAAACATAGCAAAAAAAAGTACTGTCCTGTTTAAAACAGGTTGTATGGGTAACCTATTTATACTGGAATGTATCCTTAAACATCAATCTTTAGCCTTAGCCATCAGAACTATTATGACTTTAAATTAGTTTAGTTTTCAATAAAAACTCATATTTCTATCCTTAAAGGCTATAAGTTACCATCACAACCTCATACACCTTCACCAATTATTTGGACTTTTTGAACTTTTACCTCTAGAACTGATATATCTCAGTAAATACTCACGATGGGTCGATACCAATTTGTTTCGATACTTGATACCGATAACGATACCACCATTTTCTCACAATACTAGATAACGATACTGAAGTCGATACCAACCCATTAGATAGGATTAACCACACTGACATTAATTATATTTTTTTTAATACTGTCCTATTTATGCACTATGTTAAGATAAGCTACATAATTACTATACCACAATCGTTAGTACTACTAGATATTTGAAGATGCTTTACCAATATTAGGCTATAACTATTAAATAATACTATTTTATACAAATAAAATGTAAATAAAACCAAGACAAATTTTTGAAATACATATATAGTTGTCCTTAATGCTCAAAGTATTTTTTAACTAAACTTTCTTTCCCAATTACAAATTTTTGTTTAAGAAAACCAACATGTTAACTTAACTCTATAAGGATCCAGCCTGTTTCTTTTTTGGTCTCAGATCAGACCTGCTGTGCTGAACAGCCTCTCGAAGAAAACTAGTGACAGAGGGAACACACAAATACTATATTGCAAACTGTCTGAGATTTGGGTAAATGATTCGGTCTTTCCAGTAACTGAAAATGTTAGCAATAGGTGGCAGTATAGGTTGGTTTAAAAAAGTTGTAACTTCCTCTTCTGCATTTGTTGGTCAGTTGATGGGACAGTTTTCAGCAGCCGAGTAGTAGTAGTACTATGCCAATTCTACACCACTGCCGCGGCCGCAGTTTTTGATGGATTATCGCCAAACTTTTTTTGTTTTTAATATTGTAGCATACCAATTAAGTGTGGCTACACTACAATCCCTATAGTTTATTGCCGAGGGCTAGCGAACACATTTTTAATCAATTCCATTGTGATTTCTTCTATTTTTGCAATGGTTTTTCAAGATATTTTTAATTTTTTTAATACTCGATACCATTTTTAATCACCCACTCGATACTTAATACCCCAAAGTATTGATGGTATGTATTGCAAAAAGTATCGACCCATCCCTAGTAAATACACTAGTTAAAATTTTATTCATGTATTTATGTAACATTTAAACTTTTAGATGGAAAATAAAATTTGATTTAAAAGTTGTGTAATATCTTATTGAATAATGGAGTTCTAGCAATTTTCTATAATGAAATAATAGCAAGTAGTTTTACCATATCTAAATTTCAAGCTGTGTTTGGTAACTGACAAGTTCTTTCTTTTCTAATACTACACAATTCAAACCAGCGAAGAAAGCTTTCATTTATTGTGTTTTAATTTAATTAAGCATGAAACAAAAGTTTTTCTGTTCTGTAGTCAGAGAGTCCAGATCTGACCAACAAGGCAGTTTTTGACCTTGATGATCCCAACAGACCCAGGTTTACAACTTCTGAACTTAAGGAGATACTTCATGAAAGAAATGAGCTCAAGGCACGGGTGAGTGACCTTGAGGATGAACTGGAGATATATCGACCTAAACCTATTGACAATATGTGAGTTTACATCACTTAATTTTTTTTTAATTGCATGAAATAAACTCCATTAAGCATGTTATAATATGTCTTAAACTGATATGATAGAAATGTATTATTATTATTATTGTTAGCACCGCTTCTTACTACCCGTTCGGGTTATACGCAGATAGAAATGTAAAAAGATTAAATACAAATGAAATTAAAAAAACACATTCACAAACACTTTAATAATTTGATGGCACATGGAATTCCCCCAGATTGTTGTAGACAAAACAGGAGGTTGGTATTTGGTCAAGAATGAATTATCATTATTTACCTAATACAAAATTTAGCTAAACATTTTGAAAAATACTTCACATATACTTTTCATTAATTCTTTTTTTGTTAGCACCACATCTTACTTTCATAAATCAAGTTTATTTAAGTGATATGACATCCACTATTATGGTAGTCCATTTCTTACCAGCATCAAATCTTTTAATATATTGGTTCCTAATGCTGAATCCTTAAAACATATGACAATCTGTGACACATTTTGATTTAATTTATTCACCTCTGACAAGACATCTTGTGAATGTGGGGAATGCCAGGCCTCCACCGTGGTTCGGATTCCACGTTAAACTGTAGGTCCTCCATTTCATCTCACAATCACCCTACCATTACACATTAGCGTAAGTGCGTAGGCCTATAACCCGAACGGGTAGTAAGACGCTAATAGTAATAATGATTTATTTTAGATTTTTTTTATCTAAATGATATTTTACCTGCTTCAGTGGCCGCATGGTCTAATGCGCCACTGTCACAGTAGACTGGACGACTGATGACAGGGAGATTGAGATTCAAATCTCGGTAAAGTATACTGAGGGTGGTTTTTTTCCAAATGGTTTCCCGCTCCTATACCAAAATGTGGGTATACTCCCAACAATATAACCTTCCTAATCTCTAAAACCAATAGCATAATTAATACAACAATGCATAAACCCGAACAGGTAGTAAAACGTGATGCCTAAAAAAATTATATTTTGGTATATTTGATGTTTAATACTGTTTTAATACTGCAATAATTGTCATTATTTTGCTGTTCATATTAAGGTTAAATAATGACATTAATTTATCAACCCAGGAAAAGACCTTAAATGACTTATGTTGGTATATATATAAAATATACACACACAATAAAACAAACAAATCTATACATTATTAGACAATTCGATATAGAGTAAAGCTATAATGTTTGATGGAGTAGAGCTGAGAAAACTACATAAAGTAAAATATCTTGGAACAGGGTGTCTACCAATAATAGAAATAATGGAAATACTGAAAATATACTTGATTTTATTTTTTATACTGGAAATACTGAAATTTTAAATCAGATACTGGAAAAATATTTTTATATTGAGTGAAATGTTGGATTAAGCATTTTGAAACCCCTGATATTATTTGGACTACTGATAGTTCTATTTTGACCACCCCTCAATTACTCCCTCTCTGGTCTATCATGTTTGACACAGAGTTAGTTGACCTTGTAGATGACCTTGCAGTGGGAATGTTTGCCTCACTTGATGACCTTTCTATTCTCAGTCTAAGCGCCCCCTTCCCCTTACATACTAAAAAAAGAAACAAATAATTGTTTTGACTACACTAGCAGCCAACCTCACCCTTACCTCTCCCACAACCTTTTTCCTGCAGTAACCCTTATGAGTTACTAGTGACTGCTCAAACACCACTTCAAACTATTGGTGTACCTGCCTGACCTTGACATTCCAATGGCACAGTACAGTACTTGTGTTCTTCCCTTCATCCCCCTCCCCCTATCTCACTCCTTCCCCTCTCACTCCTCCTCCACCCCTTTATTTACCCAAAAGAAAAAACTACCCTTCCAAAGCTTGGCCTTGTGAGTATTCTGCATATCCCACTTGTTTATCTTGTGACCTTTGTGTTTAAGAAGAAATGAGTAAACTCAGAGGAAAAACCTCTTTTAAAGATGATTGGTTGGACAGTACAGTGTTTAAAGATTGGCTGTGGTTACAAAAAGTGGATTGTGATAAAAGTAAAGGTCATTATTCTTTGTGTGAAACTAACTTTGATATAAGTAATATGGGAATATCTTCAATCCGATCTCATGCCAAGGGAAAGCAGCATGTTGACAGAGTGAAAGCTGCTAGTGGGAGCAAAAATATATTTTACTTGGTCCCTACGGCCAAAAATGCAGTGTCATCTGTAGGCCTATAGTGATATTACCCATAAATTTCAAATGCATAGAGATAAACTTGGATATGTCATCGTGTGTGGATTAGGTCCTTTTTTAGAAAGCGAGCTTGTGAATGTGGTTAAGCAATGCTTATTTTATTGTATTTCATTTGATGAGAGTATAAATACTGCAGCTCAGAAGACCCAGATGGATGTTGTTCGATTCTGGAGTGAAAATGAAATTCATACAAGATATTTAACATCTTGCTTTTTAGGTCATGCAACATCTCACGATATATTAATTAACTTTATATCTGCACTAAAAAACAAGGGCTCTGATCTTAAAAAAATTCTTCAAGTTTCCATGGATGGACCAAATGTAAACCTCAAATTTTTAAGTTATCTCAAAAGTTACTTGAAGGAAGATTCTCCACAAGATCTTGAGTTACTGGAATTTTGAACTTATTCTTTACACATTGTTCATGGTGCTCACAAAACAGCACATGTTAACTCTAGTTTGGACTATTAACCAGTTTTTGCGCTCACTATATTATTTATTTAAAGATTTTCCAACAAGACGTGCAGACTATCAAAGAATAACAGATCATCTCTTTTCCCGATGAAGTTTTGTTCTAGTAGGTGGGTAGAAAGCTCAAGAGTGTTAGAGAAAGCAATGTCAATGCTGTCCTATTTAAAATAGTATTTTTATTCTAACAAACATCCTACAAAATATGATAATTTTCAAATATTAAGCAATTTTGTGAAGGATGAACTTTTGACGTCAAAGTTGGGCTTCATGCTGTCAGTTTCACTTGAGTTGGGGCAATTTCTCACCAAATATCAGAGCAATCAACCTCTATTGCCATTATGTTTGCAGATCTAAATAAACTACTCGAGCACTTGATGAACATAATTGTAAAATGTGAAGTAATGAATGCAGCAAATACTTCTAAAAAATTGCTAGCTGTTGATTTAAAGAAACAATCCAACATGAAATCACTCCCTGCAGATATTGGGTTCACAGCATTACCAGCTTAGAAAGGAATTAAAGACAGCAAGATACTTCAGTTCAGAGGGAATGTCAAAAATTCCTAGTTGATCTCTGAAAAAAAACTTTTGCATAAATGTCCTCTCACCTACACAATTGTCAAGGGAACTAGTTGTCTCTCTCCCGCAGTCATGCTCAATCCATCTATTAGGACCGATAGGATAGTTTCTGCATTAGAAGTCCTACTAGACAAGAAACAACTATCAAGCTTGTAAGCTGATGTTGTATATAAGAAACTACTTAGACTTTGTATCAAAGCAAGAAGTTATTGACTAACTTAAACAATTCACTCAAGGGGTGACCAGCTTGATAAGTTCTTCATGAATATTTTTTCTACACTAAATGCATCCCAAGAACTATACTATTTCACAAAAAAAAAAATCTTGTTCTCTTAAATAGCAATGCAGCCGCTGAGCGAAGTTCTTGTGTGAATAAAGAATGTCTGGCTGAAAACCTACATGAGGGCAGGCAGCTTTATTGCTCAACATGTAACTCATGATGCAGTCACAGTAACCGGGGATCTTCAAAATATGACAATTTCAAAAAAGATGATTCATGTTGAGGAATGCATCAGGAATAAGGAAAGATGCGCTTGAAAAGAGGAAAAACATTGACGTAGACTTAAGTCAGAAAAAAAAACCCAGCATCTGAAGTAATAAAATTAGGAATGAAAAGAAGAACAGTTTTGCATAAAGCAAAGGAAGAGGCAGAAGTGTTAAAACATGAAATGCAAAAATTAAAAAAGTCTTGTGGTTGAATTAATTTGAACTTTTATCAACATAATATTTGTTGGTTATTTTTCATTGAAGATTTTGTATCTTTATTACTTTATAATTAGTAAACAAATTCAATATCAAAAATATAACTTGTGGAAAGTATCGACTTTCAAGGGGTGGTTGAGATAATTCCTTGGCTGTAATAATTATTTGAAGTTGTGCCACCAAGGCTGATTACTTGTACCTCTAAAGTTCTATGAGTGAGGTGAAATGACCTACCAAGTTTGCCAGGATAGGTATTTTCACATACCTTTTACATGCCACATGGAACCAACAGCTTTACTTCCCCTCCAAAGAATGTTGAGCTATTATTTTTTATCTCTCTAGAAAAAGCCTTTGGCATCTGTTGGGTTCGAACTCACAAACATGGGGTCCAAAGACGAGCACTTTACCCCAAGACTGCCGAGGTCGACAGTAGTATAGGTCATTCAAAAAATGTTATGGGTTTGTGTGTGTATGCATGTGTATTAAAGATGGTTTGGATCCGCTTTTTTTCAAATCTGAATTTCATTTTGCCATCAAATCCCTAATTAAAATTTGAACTTTCTAGAAAATATTGAAAGCATAAGTTTTTTAACTTTCCCAATAAATATGATTTTTTCCTTCACTTCTGATTTTGTTTACATTAAATGATAAATTAATGGTCTGGGGTTTGGTTGTCAGGTTTTTCCTATCATTATTTGGGTTTTAACCATAAGAAACTATTTAACTATTTTAATACCTTTAAAAAATAACTCAAACTTAGAACCTATTTAATAAAATTATTATGATTTGAGTCTTGAATCCATGGATATACCTTCTAGGTTCTAGGGCCCCATTCTTATAATACACTAAAATATGTGTGTCAAAATACTTGATTCTTGATGTAAAAATGTTTAACTATGACAGACATAGGCCTACCCCACCTTTCTATCATTTTATGATTTTGAAATTGAGATTGTTTGTCTCTGAGTACCTTTCATATATACTGGATTTCTTAAAAAAAAAAATACTGGCATTTCAAAACCACTAATCAGGTTGTTGAAAGCACGATTTAGGAGTGCTGTATTGTGTTAATAAATAATAACTAAATAATAACTAAGATAATATAAGGCCCAATTTTACAATGTCATGTTATTCTATTCGTTAGGGCTTAACGTGAGGTTAAGCGATAACGACCACTACTTTTGATTTTACAATGTTTGGTTAGCGCTAATGTTCACGTAAATGTGCTCGTAAAGTTAACGTGAGGTCTACCTTCCGGTTAGCAAACATAACGTCCACATTAACAACGTTAAACACTCCGCCATATTGTTTTCAAGGCGATTGTTATTATTAAAGTTAGGTTACTTTTATTTATATTATGAAATGGCTGATTTATTGTATGATTATGACGACTTTGAAGATGAGTTACACCTTCTAAGGAACCCAAGGCTTCGAAGAGTTTTTGCCAAGCTTCATTTTTTTGTCTCCATGTTACAGCATCAGTTTGTTTCATTTTCAATCCTTTGTTTGTGTTTACCTACTAATTAAATCAGCAACATTTCCTCTTCTTTGCTAAAATTTACACTTCGTTCGCGTTTATGATTCTCAACAGACATTTTAGCAGGAAAATAAATACGATAAAATATAGCATATAACCTCAACAAACTCGATATATTGAACTCGTTTTGATTGATTTTTTCATAACAGTTCCATAGACGTTGTAATGACTTGGTTATATTCTCTATGGTCAAGTTAGGCCAATCAAAAGCTTTGACACAAATCTAGCGCTCCGAGAAAGTTAACGCTAAGAACTAATGGAAGGCACCTATCCGTAATTTGACGCGCACATAAAAATTGTATTGTAAAATGCAACGCTAAGTTTAACCAACGATTAGACTTTACAAACGGTTAAGTTACGAGGACTTTAACGTGACATTGTAAGATTGGGCCTAAGTGTTCTTATCAATAAACCTTAATCAATCTTCCATGTAAGCCTCCACCCATGATACACATATATCATATTATGATATTGCACTATTGATCAAACATAAACTCCTATAGTACAGTGTTGCCACACAAGAGACACCATATATCTTACACCTTCCATCAATTTTTTATTCATATTCCAATTATATTAAAACAAAAATGATTAATAATACAACAACAAAATAAATAAACACCACATACCACAAAGAAATTAATCTTGTCCCATAACCTCACTCAAACCTGAGTCTGACAGGTCATACATAATCCATTAAATGCTTAGGAGCACAAATTTTCCTTCTGCTCCTAGTACAAGCTGACCTTGAGTCCAATTGACTATTACAGATGTTGTTGCCAACATTTTCAGAAACATTGCGGACTACTGCTTGGATTTACATGTGAAAAGTCAACAAAATCATAATCAACATTTTCCTCTTTATAGCCAGTTCTTTCAGTTAACCCTTGACCCACTAAAAGTTTATTTTTGTTTTCTAAATTCACGCCTAATACAATTTATATTTCTCCTTATTATTCCTCCTCCACCTGTACTTATACTGTAATACCTAAATGGAAGACATTTTTCAATTACTCCTTCATTCAAACTATCCCTAGAGTCATCAATTTTATTTTTATAAAATACAGGATCTCCAACTTGTAAAGGTTTCAAAGGAACAGCTCCCCTGTTATAATAATATTCCGGTTTTAAATTACTAGTATTCCTATTTGCTTGTAATTTTTCATAGTCCGCAGAAATGAGAAATAACTGAGAGAGAGTGCTTGTTATCCTAGACTTTAACATTCTTGACATTATTAATTGTGCTGGAGACTATCCTGAATTCTTTAGAGGAGAGTTTCTTTATTCTAACAGGGTATACTGATGACTAAGTTTGCTCTTTCTTAAAACATTTTTGTCTATACTAACACCAAAAAAAATGCATCAAAAACTTCTTATTTGATGGTTTTGGGAAGTCTCTTATGGCTCTTATTTGATTTGAATCTGGGCGAACCCCTTCTGAATCATTTATAAAGCCCATAAATTTCACATTTGGCATTCTAAATGGTAACTTTTCCTGATTAAATAAATTCAACACTGTACCTCCAAGCTCTTTCAAACACTTTAAGCAATACTGCATCATGTTCATTTCCATTCTTGGCGGCTATGATCAAGTCATCAAAATATGGAAAAACTCGTTATAGATCCAAAAATGTCAATTTATCCTTTCATACAAATTTCAGGAGCACAAGATATTCCAAAATACAACCTATTCCAGCTCCAGCGACCATATAGAGAGTGAAACGTGGTTATATATGACGATTCCTCCTCCAATTCCATATGCCAAAACCCTTGCTTCATTTTCATTATGATGAACACATTATTTCCTTGTTGACTTGCAATTTCCTCAATCTCAGGACTGATATATTGGGGTCACTTGATTGCCCCATTCAAATTTTTTGGATCCAAACATAACCGAAGATCCCCATTTGGTTTACCAACAGCAATAAAATTTGACACCCAATCTGTTGGTCTGTTCACTCAAGAATAAATTCCCTTTTCTCCAATTCAAATAACACCTTTTTTTAATTTCAACTTAACCTTAGTGGGAACCTGCATGATCTTTCCACTACTGGGCGCACTGACGGATCAGTGTGAATTTTCGTTTTACCAAGAATATTTCCCAGACCATTAAATAAATCACCAAATTTATCCATTAGATTATTATTTTTCAAAGCAAACATTTTTTTGATGAAGTTCAAGGCCAAACATGCTCTCAATCCTATTAAACATTCAACATTGTCAGACAGTACTTCAAAGTTAATTGCAACACAATGGTTGATACTCTTAATCTCCAGTTGAACTCTACCCATAGGTTTTAATACAACCACATTACTGTAGGGGGATAAAATTGTTTGTGTATGAACTAATTTAGGAGCAGGGACATTTCTCTTTACCTAACTTAAGCTAATTACATTTGTTTCTTTCCCTGTATCCGCTTCTTTCCCTGTATCCACTTATTTAAACAATGTTCTATTACATTTGAGGTTAACATACCAAGCCGGCTGTTTATCACAATCATCCTGCTAGTCCTCATGATTTTCCAATGCATTAATTCCCGCGACTTTATTTGGGCACATACCTTTGCAAGAAAAATATTTTTTTATACTGACGGCAAGTTTCACACCTACTACAACCAGTGCCTCTGCTGTTAACTTGAGTTTTCTATTGTAGCTTGATGAAGAAGCCTTTCAGTTGCCACATTTTGAGAGCCAGTAGAAAAACCATGAATATCATCTGGGTTCTAGATGTGTCTGCAGCGGAAAAAATCCTCTGCTCTTTAAAGGTCGAGTCTGCATCTCTGAACATATGTTTGTCAATTTAGGATCTTTGATTACCATCACAATACGATCTCTGATCATAGTCTCTAGTTGATTGCCAAATTCACATTTGATAGGTTGTGTTTTCAATTCTATAACAAATGAATCTACAGATTGACCTTTCTTCTTCGATATATTAAGAAATACATATCTTTAATACACCATATTTTTATTGAGACTACAGTAGCCATCAAATGACTTCAAAACATCTTCAACCTTAGGTATGCTCCCTTAATTGAAGTTACTATAAACTTTCAAACCTCTAGCTCCTACGGTCAACATCGGGATACCAATTTTTACTTCATTCTCTACTTTTGTTAACCTGACCGCTTGTAGATAAAACATTAACTTTTGCTTATATCGCTTCCGTTGGTCCTCTAAGTCGTTTGCCTCAAAGTTTATTGGCGTTGAAAGAGCAAATATGTTCCTTTGCCACTTCCAACATCATGTTGTATTGTGTTAGTAAATAATAAGTAGGGATGGGTCGAATCCCATATTTCTCGAATCCAAATCCAAAATTTTCTTTCGAATCTCGAATCTTCAAAACAACATATTTTAATAAAAGTAAAAAAATCGAAAAATCCTTTTTTAAAAACAAACAAATGGACATAAATAAAATGGTAGAGTTAAAACATGTATTGTTTGACTATAAGAAGTGACTGTTAAATTAAGAAGTCTATTTAGTGTCTTAGTTCATTAGTTCAACATTTACTTAAGCCTAGTTATCCACTTTTTAAACTATTTTAACAATCGAATAACTTAATTTACCATACAATTGAAACTAATTAGCCTACAGTGAGTATATATATATATTTATATCTTTAACTAACTAAGCAACTATTAATTCTTGTAATATTAATTAAGATTTAATAGGCCCACAAAGTTCTACAAAGTTATCCTTCATCCAAAGGCCTAACATTTAGAATTTTTAATCAGTTTTTCAAATGTATTTAACTTGCATTTGGCATAGTTTGCATTTGTTTGGAAATGTTAAAGCTGACCCACACTTCAGTAGACAGCTTGAATATTATGAACTATTCGGGCTATATATTTAATGACAGAATAATGCACTAGGAGTTAAAATGACATGTTAGTTTCTAAAAAGTATAATAATTCCACGCCAAAACATAGAGTAATCTTCTAATGGTTAAAACAATAACCGGTTCAAATCAGACAACTATGAACGGTAGTAGTCTTTTCACTTTTTAGTTTTCACTGAAGAGTTAATGTCAAGGTCCATTTATACATATAACAGATATTATTTAAGTTTTTTTAAATATAATTCTGTGGTCAGTTAAGATTTGTCTAAACCGTCTTAAACGAGCCTCTTAATTTTCATAGTTAGCCTGGCAGTGAGTGTAATTATTAATCGGAGAAAGTGAAAATATTTTTTAAAGGAAATTGGCATAGCAAACAAAAATTTTTCTTACAAGGCTTGGTGGTTGGTATAACTGAAAATTCCCATTATTTTTATTTATTTTTATTTTCCATAACGTTTCAATAACAAAGAAGACATCTAAGAGAAAAATATTATACCGGTACCGTAGATAAATGTTTCATACTTTATTTGGTGATTTTGTTGTTTTATTTTTTATCTAACCAAAGCCAAGTTTTTGTTTTTTCCCAATTTCACTAGTTTATTTAATTATTCCTTCTACCAATTGAATAGAGTTTAAGTCAAAACCTTCATATTTGGATTCGAGTTTTTTTTTTTGGGGGAGAATCTCAAATCTTGAATCTTTCGAATACCATAGGATTCAAGGGATTTGAGGAATCAAGGATTCAAATGTCCCATCTCTAATAATAAGTAATAATAACTAAGATAACATAAGTGGTGTTATCAGTAAACTTTTATTAAACTTACAAATAAGCCTCCGCCCATGATACACACCGGTCATATGATATTGCACATATAATCATACATAAACTCCTAGTGTCCAGTGTTGCCACACAAGAGACACTAAATAACTTACAAGGAGAAATGTGTAAGTAGAGAGGATATAATGAGAAGAGGACATCAGGGAGAGTTGTTCTATAGACCTGCTATGGATTGTAAGGAAGTGTTGTACAGGGAATGCTTTTTACCCATTGTCACATATGGTGCAGAAACAAGGACATTGAATGTAAGAGAGGCTATGAAATTGGATGCCATGGGAATGAAGTAGTTAGGAACATGTTAGTTGTCACGAGGAGAAACAAGATTAGGGATAAAATTATCCAGAAAAGAATGGGGCTACAAGTAGTACATGAGATAGTAGAGGAAGCGAGACCAAGATGAAATGGGCATGTAATGTGGATGGAAAAAGGGAAGATGCCAAAGAAAATGTTTGAAATGAAGTATGCAGGAAAAAGACCGCAAGGGAGGTCGAGAAAGAGATGGAAGGAGCGGATAACAAAAAGTGTTCAAGTGAGAGGTGAAGAATGGAAGAAATTAAAGGAGGAAGAATGGTGGAAAAATAGAGGTAGACTAAGGCATTTTACTAAGCTGACCCGGCCACAGGCTGGAAACAGATGATGGTGATGATACAGAGTAAATTTTTTCATGGTTTTATAAAATTTTGGCTGAGATATCTGTCTTTGCTTGTTGGGGTCAAAGAATTTTACCGACAGGACTATATAAAAAATTGTTTTATTAAAGGCTATACTGCCACCAAAGTAGGGTCAAGACTAACCAGCTGACTTTCAAGAATGAGAGCTAAGAAAACAACCAATTAGTCTGTATTCGTTCAACACAAGATTTTGTGGCTGGTTTTTCTTATAGTGTCAAGAGAAAACAGATAACCTTGAGAATTACACCCATGGTTCTTCTATTTCAGGACAGTGTGAGGATGGGTGAGAATTATTACATGATCTATAATCAGAGATAGGGTAAAATAGCATTAATTTTCAGTTTTTTTAGCATTAATTATTGGAAATTTAGCGTTTTGTGGCATAATTTAGCATTTTGTAGCAAAATAGGTAAAAATGTCTTTTGTCAATGTTTTTAGGGCCTATACAAAGGATTTATAATAAAATTTATGTATGCATTAATACGAAGGGTATTTTAACCTTCGTTTTCAATTATTTTCATGTGAGAGATTATAAATAATTAATATTAAATTAATAAGGAAGGAAACTGGAAGATTGTGTCAAACACAAACAGAAGAATGCAGAATGACTTCAATTGGCATAATTTATTTTACACAAATGTGTAACGTCAAAAAATCATTGTAGCCTACAGTACAAAAATAATAAATATTGAAATATAAAATAGTTTAGTAAATAGCTGGTATTGTAAATAGTTGGTGTTGTTGAATCAGTTCAAACAAATGTGCAAGTCAAAGATAGTAAATATTGGCAAGTAAAATAGTGTGTTAGCAAAAATGACATAAGTGTGCATATTTTAAATACAAGTGTATCGGTTTACACAAATGTGAAAGTCAAAAATAGTTAATATATACACAAAAAATAGTTTGGTTAGCAAGGCTTCCAAAAACGAAATTAGTTGTCATATTTTAAATAAGTAATTGGAGTTCAGCAGACTAACAAATACAAGAAACAATTAACAGAAATGGAAACTTGGCACTCTACTGATTAAACGAAAGCATTGCGCAAGTTTCTATTGTAGCCTCTTTCATTCTGGTTCGCCTGTCAGTCAGTACCAAATTATACTGACTGAAAAAACGCTCAGCGTCAACACTGCTAACAGGGGCCTAAATTGTTTGTAGGGCTGGCCCAGCAAAGGCCGAGTTGGTAACTTTCATGGCCATCAACATCTGAATGATGTCACACACACTTTACCTTCACGCACTGTGGTTCCCATCACTTTGTGAAGGTAAAGATATCCTTCAACACACTTATCGCTGGTCTGCCTGGAAAATATCGGTAGCACTTCAAACTGTTTTCTAACCGACTTCTCGTCTGGTGTCAGCGATTGTGCAGCAATCGCAGGGTTGAAGAGCTCTCCGGCTGCCTTGAAAATGTTGGTGGTGCATGGTGCCATGTGTTTGGCCAACTTCATGGCGCTCTTCTGTGCACACCCGCACAACAACTGCTTCAACTCCTCCCGCTTGGCTACACTGGTGATGCTGCCCAGGAGAGATAGAGTTTTTTCCGAGAAGTTTCCATTGGACAATCACCTCAGTGACTGACATCAGAGCTTCCAGCTCGTGCCAGAGCAGATGGGCAAATGGGAATTTGGAGCCTTCAAGCTTATTGATCAGCTCAACGAGCATGACCGGGTCCCTTTGCTGCTCCAGAAAATATTCCGCACTTGCGTTGTTCTCATACTGCCCCAGAAACTCTATCAGAGCATCCGAGTAATCATTCAGGTAGAGCACATAGGGGAACCAGCTGTTGCACCTGGTCACTACTGGACTGGGGAAAAGTATTGCTGGAAGGTCTGCGTGTTCTTCTTGGAGAAACCAGACATACACGCTTTTAATTTTTCTGGCGTTTAAAAACGCCATCTTCACTTTCACAACAAACTAGTTCAGTGGCTTTAACTCTTTCATGAAAATATCTCCGGCAAGATTTACTTTATGAGCCCATTATCGAAAATGAAGCAAGTGGTCACCCGCCAAAACATTCAGAGCAACGAAGCATGTTTCCATATATCGAGCCGAGTCGGAAACAAGGCCCAGGATGTTATTGTACTCAATGCCATATTGAGTGATGGATCCATTGATGGTCTGGCAAACCGTTGATCCGGTCGCCTTGTCGAGGAACAGGCCGTTGGCCAAGAAGACATCCTGCATAGCAGCCTCGGCAACAGAGCGAAAGAGGATTGCAAACACACAACGACCACGGGAGTCAGAAGTCTCGTCAACCACGCTGACGATGGGCACACCCTGCAACTTCTCTTTCAGCTCCAGCTTCATTTCTTCTCCAATAGGCTGGACGAAGTTTTGTCGTAAATTTCTTCCACAAGGTAGATCTCCAAAACCAGGGATATGCCCGAAAAAATGAACAAGAATAATAAAATATAACATTTACAAAAATCAGATTATTCCAATGTGTAATTCACGGCGCTGGGAGAGAGGGAGAGAGAGAGCAGGGGGGGGGGATAAAATATCAATTTGAATGCGCACAATTCTAGTTCAATTGCCATGAGAGTGGTTGTGAACAAACTTACTTTTCCAAGTATTCGCGCACCACTGGATGGTCCAACTTGTTGATTGCCTTCAAGCACATTTTAACAGTATTGTCGATAAAGACCAATTTTTCCGTCTTGGCTTTCTTCTGCCTGTCGCAAACTTCGGTGATCAAAAGCTGTCTCTTGAGGCTGTGAGTCTTTTGCTCCTCTTTTCTCCGTAAATGGCCTGCACTTACTACGTGTTTATTTAGGCTGTCTTTCTTATCCGACTCTAATCTAATATTGCAAATTCCACACATCAGTATCTTGCTGTCACTCACATAAAATTGGTCGGCTTTAAATTGACCCGCACGCTGTTCAACAGTAATCGTCTTGCCGCGACCCATCTTGGAAATGATTGAGGGACAACTGCGCGTCGTGCTGTGAGCGCTATGGCCTTGGCCTGCTGAAGATCGAGGAGAGCCCTACCCTGTGATTGGTTTATTGGTGTGGTAGAGTGGGTGGGTGGGGGTCTGACGCCAGACGGCCGTAACCCTTAGAATTTCCAGAGAAAGTTCTGTCGCGTCAAGACAGAGGTTGGGCTTTTGTAAGGATTGGCGGAAGGGGGGTGGGGGGGGTAGGGGGTGGCTGGTTGCTAAGCAACGAATAAAGGATTGTGGCAATTAGCCGGATGGGCTGTGGAAGGCACAGGATGCAAGTAAAACCCAAGCTGAAGCACACAGACGAGTGAAACACAATGATTTTTTTAATCACTTATTTCCGCTGAAAAACATCGTTTTATAGATATTCTCAGCATTTTATTTAAATGCACAGCATTTTCAGGGAATTCGTGTCTATTTCACTAAATGGAATAATTTAGCTAAAATAGTCTCAAAATCATGTTTTTCGCGTTAATTCGCGAAATAAAAATTGCTTTAAACACTTTCAAATGCCATGAAACACAAAGAAAACTTATAAATACCCTATTTTTGACCCTTTTATTTTTTTTTCATGTTTTTGCCAAAGCGAATTTACCCTATCTCTATCTATAATCATGCTAAAATTGACCCACAAATTATTCTAACATGGTTATATGGTTGATTGTATGCCATCATAACATTTTACCTATAATATATATTACAAGTAAATTGAACAAATTCATCAGAATAAAGCAACAGTCAAGATTATGATTAACTTTTCATTGTATTTAACATTATTAACTCTTAAACACAATCATTGGGGACTGTGTTAAGTTTGTTGAACAATTGCTTAAAGTATGTTAAAAGTTTTGATAGAGTATATAGAATAAGGTATATGAAAAAGGGATAGAAATACTCAAAAGGCAACACACTATGAGTTTTACAATGAAAATAAGAATACTGCTTACACTTTACATTGTAGCTATTGTTAAAAGTTAAAACTCTATTCCAAATTTTCATTAAAAATTAGTTTATTGTGAACTATGGGTGATTAAATAGCTTTCATAATTGTGCTGACTAAAAATAGTGTTGAGACATATATGCAGAACACCAATCATTTTTTAAGAACCCATGCGACCATAGAAATTACTGCTGATACTATGGTCAAACTATATGAGATAGTGTGGGTAAACATTACTTAACTACTGGATACACCACTGCCTAAATTGGGAAACATGGGAAACCACCGACAAACTACACAGGATATCAATACTTAACTAATGGGACAGAATAGTACATTATCGCTGAACTCTGTAAGATATCACTACTACACAGAAAACTATGGTTATTTAAAAAATAAACAGAATGGACTAATCATTTTAACACACAAGGCAATGTTTTAAACCCATTACATTAAAGGTTGCTAATAATCTGAATGGGTAGTGAGATGCGGTGACAAAATATGATGAAGGGAATATTGATTGACAAGATACTGACCTATATCATTGCATCCATATAAGTTAATATATATATCTAGGCCTACATTATTTGGTATATCATAGCTATGTTTAGTGTAACATGACTAAGAAACAATGACAAGAGATAAAAAATTTCATAAGAATGTCATAAACAAACTACAAAACAAAAGGACAATAAATGTATTGACATGCAACCAATCTGATAGGAAGGCATAACATATGAATGCCATTAGCTGAAACAAGAGCGAGCGAGCGGGGGAAGGAGCTTGGGGCTTCTTTTTTTTTTGTGAAATTTAGCTGATTTACCAGTAAGGTAAAATATACATTCTCGATAAATGGAAAGATACGTTAATGTGTCATGCCAAACAAACAATCTTAAAGTCAGAATCAGTGTACACACAAAACTATAGACTCCATTGGCCCAAGAAGGAAAGAGAAAGTAATGTGCTCTTAAGACACTGATGATGATATGTGCACAATCACTAGTGGCCAACAATAATCAGGCTGAAAGGACTAATGTCCAACACGTTAGCTAAAGCTGTAGCATGTCTGTCTTCCTACCGTGTTAAGGGTCCCTGGCTCAATTCTCGGCATGGACAAAAAGTTCATATTAAATCTGAAACACACATTTTACTATAGAAGTTGAAACAGGTATCACAGAGGTAATAAGTTTAAAATTCAAAAGTGGTACCACACATTAATAGTCTTGGAGCTTGATATGGCTGTGCTAGCCCACTCCGGTTCACTATTTCTATACTTCCCTTGCTTATCACTTTAACTCTCATAATCAAACAATTCATTGAATAATCACGTCAAAACATACCAAAAACTTTAGTCAAGCGTTCATTTCCCCTTCCCCTCTCAACACCTGTTTTCTTTTTCTTAAGACAAGGGTTTAAAACAACAGCACTACTGATAAAACTAGTAACACCTGTTGGTAAACATAGCAACTATGATATGCACAACCACAAACACCACTCTCTTCCTCCTATCTAAAAAAGAACTCTTAAATATATATATCTCACACTTAAACATAGAAGTTAAGACACATTCTTTTACTGTGTAATATTTTAAGTTTTTGGTAGATAGTAATCACAATAATGCTACATGCAACTTAAATTTAAAATTATTTTTATTAATCCTTTGATTTTAATTTTATTCTTTCAAAACAATGTCATGGCATGACCATGCAATCAAGCTACGCCGACAGAGCGGCCACTACTGTTAGTGATTTCAACCTACATTGATTTATATGTTTTTTTGTGACGGGTGCTCAAACTTATTGCAGGTCAAATAATGAAGATAATGACCCTCCAGTACAAGGTCCTCTTCCCTATGAACCGGATGATGCTCCATGGAAAAAGTCTGAGTCTGGAATCAGAAAGTTGTAAGTTCTGCATATTTGAATATAGTTATTTTATTTAAATAGTTAAGAATACATTTTTAATAAGATGGTGTAGAAACACACTACAAGAATGTATAATAAGCGATAGTGAAGGAAGCCAATCTGAAAGGAGTTAGGCTAGGCTTAGATAAGGACAAACACACTTTTTTATTAATTTCTTCTTAACTTTTTAAACTTCCAACTTCTTTACACTTTCACAGTTAAATTATTGTTTTTAAATTCTCGGAAATATTACTTTTTCATGTAAAGAGCCACATAAAAAACAAAATGTTAGTAAAATGAATTATTGTCAAATGGCAAATTGGTGTAAAAGGTGGAGGCTTGAATATACGAAAAATTAATACTTAAACAAAATACATATGACCCTAATGAAGAATAATTGAAATAATAAATAAGTAGTTGAATAAAGGTTAAATATGTATAATTAACCTCCTATTAATTAATTTGGCAAGTTTTCAAGTTCTTCAAGTATGTAGTCACATGTATATTTGTGTTTTATGTGCTATTTTTATATGTTTGTCTCTCTACATGAAAAGGAAATATTTCTGAAAATTGAAAAACAATGTGTAAATGTGAACGTGTAAAGAAAACCTCTTTTCGCTTTATCACAAAAACACTGGATTACTCCATTTTGAATTTAAAGAAAAACTGCTATAAACACATTGTGCCAACTGTTTTTGGGAGTAAAGATACATTCCTTGGCTATGGTTAATAGTTATAGAAAACTATTAATAATAATAATAAATAAGAAAATAATGATAATAATAAAAAATGAAATTTTTTAAAATAATAATAATTTGAAAAATGATAATCCTATAGAAATAAAAATAATCTTATAGAAATAAACTATCTTCTGTTGAGGCCTGGTGGTAATCTTGATTTGGTAATCCATTGGTGGGCCAGTTCCCACTGTCTGAGTTGAAAATTGTTGCACTGTTTGGGAAATGCTCTTAATATTTTGGTGGTGTAGCAGGTTTGAAAGTTCTGGTTGTGGGTACCGGCATGGGTGGGTACAGGCTTGTCCGAATCTTTGTGCTTTGTGTCAAAACGATGATTGTTCATTCGCTCTCTGAGAGAACCTGTAGTAAGGCCTATATACTCTGCATCACATGATTTGCTGGTCAGCTGGTGGGATGATGATATAAATGTTTTTTAGTGCTTTGATAGCTTTTTGTTCGTTGGTGTTGAGGTTCTGTTTCAAAGGTAGTGTCTTCGGGAAGAGTGGATTGGCAATATTGGAAAGGACGTAAGGGATGAACTGTTCCAGTGGGTGTTCCGAGGGTAGTGGTGGGGGGTCCCATCTGAAGGTGTCTTGAACTTGTAGAGGGATGGATCTATGGCTTTGTCAGGGCTGGTAGTGTAGGATTTGTTCTGGAAGAAATGTTTCAATCTTAGAGTGCAAGCATAGGAAAGGACATCCTGAACTAGGGCAAAGTGATCAAATTGAGAGTGAGGTTAAAAGGAGAGACCCTTGGACAGAACATTCATTTCGTGTTTTGAGAGATTGTATTTTGATAGGTTCAGGATGGGACTGTTGACTGGACCATTGGTGGATGTAGTGCCAGTTATGTTATTATTGACGGGCTTATTAGAGGGCATTATCTCTGAGAAATTGTGCTATGATATGTTCAAAATGGCACTGTTGTCTGGACCAATGGTGGATATAATGTTGGTTTTGTTATTGTTGATGTATTTAATAGAGGGCGTTATCTCAATTATAAGTCGGTGACCTGGCGGTCTAGGGGTAAGGTGTCAGACTTCTGTGCTGGCAGCCGGGGTTCAATCCTCGGTCCCGGCACAGATTTATCTGATTACCAAACCCTTCCTTCACCTCTGACAAGACATCTTGTGAATGTGGGGAATGCCAGGCCTCCACCGTGGTTCGGATTCCACGTTAAACTGTAGGTCCTCCATTTCATCTCACAATCACCCTACCATTACACATTAGCGTAAGTGCGTATGACCCGAATGGGTAGTAAGACGCGGTGCTAATAATAATATTTGCATTATATCCACAAAATCCTGAATTGTATCTATTCTGATTTGTATCCATTTAATTGTGTAGCCACATGTCTGATAGATGGCTGCAGCACAGATTTTACTTAACTCAATAGATGTTTACTAGAGAGTAGCACTATTAATAATGCTAATATAAAAAAATATATAAATTTGTACTTAATGATATTTCTAAAGAATAATTAAAAGGTACTTTACAAATGAGTGAGTTTTAAAAATAATTATGATTTAGTTTAAAATTGATACATTGGGAAGCATTTACTAAAATGAATTAATTTAAGGGTATGACTAACAATCTGACTGACAGTATGTATCAGTATTTTACGAGACTATATGCGGTCAGTTTTTGTGTCATTATTTTCATCAGTCCCAGCTCCTACATGCTCTACAACTAATTATTAGAGATTATTACATTGAAAAACATATTTTTATTCAATTAAGACAATCTGGACACGTGAATCTATCCGGAACCTTTGGCTTTGCACGCCAATGCTCTACCACGGAGGGGAATAAACTTGGCCCCACCCATCAACACTCTAATGACCGAAACTAATGCAATCGTTAGTACTACTTGAGTGCTGCTCAGTAATTTTTTTTTGTAGTGCTACATTTTTGTGGACGTTATAAACCAAAATAATTGGGCGGAGCCATGTTAACGTCAACATAGCCTCGCCCACCATCTTAAGGTGCAGCACTAACAACAAAACCTAATGCAATCGTTAGTTCATCTCAGTAAAAAAAAATTGTTGGTGCTACAGTTTTGTGGACGTTATAATCCAAAATTTGTGGGTGGGGCCAAGTTGACGTCAACCATCTTACGGTGTAGCACTAACTACAAAACCTTATGCAATTGCTAGTGCTATATTAGTGCTGGTCACTGAACACAAATATTTTGTCAGAACTACACAATGACAAATTCTAATGCAATAATTAGTGCTACATTACTACTCATTTAATCAAAAAATTCTTAGTACTACATTTATGGTTAAGTTACAGTCCTTATCAATGTGTTAGGTTTGCACCATCAACATGTCAGAAGAGCAAGGTTTACACTAGATGCAAACCACATTACACCCTTTAACCTAAGGTTAATTTTATTACCAGGTTTTCTCAACTGACATGAGTGATAACAATCTTACTTGTATATCATATTAAAGGTATTAATACACTGATACCTGGTACATTTAAAATAAAATTATGATGAAATTTAAAAAAACATCTCTAACAATCACTAAAGTTTTGATATTTTAACACTGCGGTAAAAAGGGAATCAAAATTTTTGGAAAGTAATGTCTCTTAGCTATTGTTTTACGTTTTTATTGATATAATCACTATTTTTAACTGAAATAATTAAACAGTGAAAACTTGGTAAATTATTGTTATGTTAAAATAATATAAAATTTGCTGTCATATATAGACCCCATTAGGGCTTGAAGGTGTCTCTATAAATAGAACAAGAATGAGCAACATTCTTACAATGCAGAAAGAAAAGGGGTTTGTTGGGTGCTCAATGACCATTCTAGTTTTTACCTGAGAGATGGCAGATGAAAGAAAATATTTACATTAACAAACTATTCGGGAATCTTAATTTGTTTGTTTTTCTTAGCAGCGCGTCTTACTACCAGATTCATAGTTCATACAGTAATATACTTATCTATAATTGCTTGTGTTTTTGGTGTCTTTCACGCTTCATATACTTTTTTAATTACCTAGCTGGAATACATAGTTACTACATAATGATTTGTTAATGTCTTTCACTCTTAGCACCTTTTTAAATATTTGGTAACCAAACATAGTCTATGAGTTCAAAATGCCTATTTATAAGTCATTATGTAGCCTATTTGTCAGTGTTGCGTAATGTACCTCTTAAAAAATGGTGAGAGTCTGAACAAAAATAATTTGTTTCTATATAAAATGGTTTGGGTATACAGTCAGAATGACAACAATGAATACAGTCGTGATGATTATGAATTGATAGTCTAAAATATTACACTGACATATGAAAATTGCGATGATCCTAAGACTGACATCTGTAAATTACCCTTAAATTAATTAATTTTACGAAATACTTCCCCATATACCAATTTTAAACTAAATTATTATTATTATTAGCACCGCGTCTTATTACCTGTTTGGGTTATATGCACTTATGCTAATGTGTAATGGTAGGGTGATTGTGAGATGAAATGGAGGACCTACAGTTTAACGTGGAATCCGAACCACGGTGGAGGCCTGGCATTCCCCACATTCACAAGATGTCTTGTCAGAGGTGAAGGAAGGGTTTGGTAATCAGATAAATCTGTGCCAGGACCGAGGATTGAACCCCGGCTGCCAGCACAGAAGTCTGACACCTTACCCCTAGACCGCTTAAACTAAATCATAATTATTTTTAAAAATCCCTCATTTGTAACAATGTATATATTTTTTTATATTAACATAGTGATAGTGTTGCTCTATAGTAAACATCTAACGAGTTAAAGTAGTCTCTGCTGCTGCCATCTATCAGACATGTGGCACCTCAATTAAATGGATACAAATCAGAATGTATACAATTCAGGATTTTGTGGATATAATGCAAATAATTATAGTGGATACAAATCAGAAGTTTTATTTGTGGTGCTTGTTTAAGAAAATGTCTGAATGGAGACCATTCAGAATGGATACAACTTAGGATTTAGTGGATGTAATGAAAGTGGATACAAATCAGAATTTTTATTTGTGGTGCTTGTCTAAGAAATATCTTAATGGGGACCATTCAGAATGGATACAATTCAGCTCCCCCCTTTCAATCACAGTTAAGTGGGTCACTTGAAGAATATTAGTGTATTTAAATGTGCCTTCCTTTTTCTGGACTACCTAGTCAGTGAAATTTCCTCCAGATCTTCAAAATAACAGCTGCAAAGAATTGTACAACCTCAAAAGCTGTTGTCACCAGAATTCAGTTATGGTTTTGATGACGTAGTTCAGCAAGGAGCTGAACTGTAGAGTTATAATTTGTCTTGTTTCTCAGCTCTGAAATAATAGCTACAAACCTGGAAGCGGATGTTGAGATCAAACTCTTCAGAAGAGTTTCCTAAGTTTCCTTTAGTAGGCTACAAAATAGCTTTTACCCTACCAAACATTAGAGTTCGGTTTCAACTCTTGTGTATATTGCCTGTCAAAACTAGCACAGTGGAGTTCTCCTTTATTGACCCTGTATGTAGGACCTAACTACGCTGTACAGTGACAGAATATCTAACAAATGGGTTGGCTTTGCTGCACATCCACCAGGACATCTCGTCCACTATGGAGCATGAAGAAGCTTTAAACATCTTTGCTAAAAAGCACAAAAGAAAACATTCTGTAACCATCCTTTGAAATAAAAAACAAAACTAATCTTGTTTTATTTCTCAAATGTGCTCGTTTCTTTCATATATATTCTTTCATTAACGTGATATGTGCTATATCTTGCTGTCTCTACACACACCACACCTGACCTATCCTTTGTTGATGGCATTATTTGCAATATTACAGACGGTATAATTTAGTAAAATGATACTGAGTAAAGGAATGTAGTAAAATATGTCAGACTTGATGGTATTAACTGAAAAAACCATGGAACTCAGCTAAATTTTAAACATGTTTATTATATTATATTATATTATATTTCCTTAAGCCCAAGAGGACCTCAAAAGACAACTTATAAGTCTTAAATTATACAACATTTCTTGGGGGTGGGATATCCCTCCTCCTCAAGGAAATAATTCTAAATCCGTCCCTGGAATAGACTATGAAGTTTCTCAATTATATGTGAAAATAGCTTTTTCACAATTATATTTTTTTAACTTATAAAGTAATAATAATAGCATATTATTAAAATAGCTTTTATTACATTTTGAGTGGTTTTGTTACTTTAAGTGGACAATATTAATGAGCATCAGCTGCTTAAATTGGGCTTAGAACCAAAAACTACTAATCTGCAGTTCATGCTGTTTCTGCAGCATTCTAACTCCATTACTGTAGAGAACAATTCAAATATTTACTTTAAATGTTTAATCAACAACAACAAAAATTAAACAAATTGTGTTTGTTACCATTTGTTAGCAATATTGATTTGTTTTTAATATATTTATCCTGATTAATGTGATTGATTCTTTGTTACTGTTCTTGGCTTTCAAGCCATGTTTTGAGGTTATGGTTAAGACATCAGATCTTTCACCCAGAAAAATTACCGATGTAAAAGTTCTTTTGGATGATGATCATTATATAAAAAGCCAGAAATCACTAAGATTAAATATTTGTGAAGGAAAATCTTAATGGTTTATTAAGATTGTTCCCGGTCCCGACACATATTTATCTGATTTCCAAACCCTTCCTTCACCTCTGACAAGATGTGTATTAATCACAACTTGTGAATGTGAGGAATGCCAGGCCTCCACTTTGGTTCGGATTCCACGTTAAACTGTAGGTCCTTCATTTCATCTCACAATCACTCTACCATTACACATTAGCGTAAGTGCGTATAACCCGAAAGGGTAGTAAGACGCGGTGCTAATAATAATAATAATATTAAGATTGTTGATCTGTTACCCTGTAAAAGTGAAGGCAAAATACAATCTTAGGCTTTCTGGTAGAAAGAGTATAGGGACTGTCAGGGGGGCTATATGAAGGGTAAGAGGAAACATGTGGGATATCTGCTACTTCCAAGCAGCAAGTATAGCCCATTAAAACTGTGTGTACATTGAATATTAACAAAGTTGGTAATGAGTGATGGTGAGGAGCAGAAGGAAGAAGGCTTGGCGAATGACTGTTGGGCAAAAGAAGCATCGAGACTAGAAGAGGCCTGATTAAGGATTCAAACTCATATCAACTCTCAGCTTTAATTCCTCTAGCTAGACTGAACATTTCATGGCCCTTCTTTGTGGACCAACCCCCTTATTATATCTCACTTTCGAACACACTTGTGAAAAATCTCGTCCATGTCTGAACAACCATGGAAAGAATGGCATGGGTGTCAATGATCCTTAATACTGAGTTAACCCTTAATTATGCAAGAGAAAAACAAGTATACAGCATAGCTGAAGAATCATCTAGGTATGAACTAACAAATCTAGTTATTTATTTCTATTTTAAATAGCTTCTTCTTGCTCTATTATTTAAGGAAAGGGTTAAAATTTTTGCTACATAAAAATATATTGATTTAAATGTTATGGTTCGTTGCCATTATAAGAGATATAGAAAAATTTAATTTCTAACTTAAAACTTAAAAATTTGAAGTCTAAATTCAGCTTATTACTATAGTGGCACTATAATCATTCAATACACCTGTACCATTTTTGGTCACTCAAACAGGATTTTCTAATATACACGCACAGAAGGTTTATCAAGAAAAATAGCTAAATTTGTTAATATTATTTTATTGTAAATTATCTTTGTCCACACTCTTCTCGGCTGAACACATTATACTTGGAATAATGTATTTCTAATTCATACCTTAAAAAAAATGCAATAAGGCTGTAGAGTAATTCTTTGGCTGTACCCTGGAATTTTATTTGAAGTGGGAGAAAGGGTTCCTAATTGTGGTGGTTCATGGCGAAGTCTCACAACAGGCGATGGCTATGTTTTATTTTAACAAATACCTATATTTAAGTAATTTAACTTACTTTAAAATGTAATTTAGTTTGTAGGGTTATTAATTATATAAGAATCTAATAATTTACTGGCCTAGGTATTAGGTAGAAATACTTATTAATACTCAGCTACTCGAATTTGATGGCCCATCCATCACACATTTTATAAAAAAATTGTCATTTGGATTCATTCGATCAAAATATCACATCTGTAGAAAAAAACCTTAAATGATCAAGATTTTTTATATCAGGAAAACTGGACCCTGTATGAAAAGGCTTAATGTTGTATCAAACTAATGAAAATTAGATTTATGAAACTCTCATACCGCTTTGCTTTTATCCCATATTATGAATTATTATATCCCAACTAACTAATTTATTGTATTGTCTTAGTTAACTTTCTTAGATATTTACCGTACCTCTTTTCTTAAAAATAATAAAAACAAGAACTTAGAAATAAATCATATTAGCCCCGTCCCTGACACGGGTGTTGGATAAGGTCTTTGTTTGTTCGAACCCTACCTGGTGGGGGCATGAATTTATGCTTCATTGCAATAAGTTATTGTAGTGACTTCCATATATCAATGATTACACTGTACTTTTAACCAGTCCAATTTCTTCATATTGAAGCTAATAGATGTGGCTACAAGTTCAATCTTATACTATGACCATGAATAAAGCAATACATGAGAAGATAAGTGAGTTGTGAAAATATTTGTCGGTTAAGAGTTTACAAGTAGAAAAATAGCTGCCGGGCCTGCACATATCGCTCTAAAACTCACGCACCAGGGAATGGTTTAGTGTATGAAGGACTTATTTTATATTAGAAACAATTACTGGGGTTAAAATGTAGTCCTTCATAAATATTTTCCATGCAAATTGTGAGCCAAAACAAGTGTAATGGTCATAACTGATATGTAAACCCCTACCTGCTTTATCTGTATCTTATTGAAAAAAATATAATATAATACAAAAGAATTTAAACCATGATCTTAACATGGGTATTAAGTGAAATTGACATGAAGATGAATTAAAACAATGCATAACCGGTAAAAATAAAAAATAAATACAATTGGTAATTTTTCACTAACATTTTTATTTTATGTGAAAAAACAGAATCCAGCCCATTTATAGAGTATGAAAACCGAGAAAAATATAGTCAATACATATTTTTAAATAAATATAAATGCATTTATTTGTAATTATTTGTTAAATATTTTACGTGGTATTTTGCCCTTTATAATTTAGATGGATGTTCCATGTATGTTTAAGCATAAATAAGTTAAATCATCACTCTTCTATTTCAAAATGCTTAAGGTAAGTAACCTTGATTCTGTTTTTTATTTTATTTTTGTAGTACAAATTTTACTGAAAATAAATTTACTGTAATAACATTACTATTTTTAAACATTAAATTAGGAGAAAGAAAATAACATATATTACTTTTTTGGTTTTAATTGTTGAATGTTAACTCTTCCATATTTAGCAACAATTTAAATTTAAAATTTAACTCTTATCACTAACATTTTTGAAATACCTTTATTTTATTATGATATAGATATCAACATTTACATAGCGGCCAACTCTTCCTAATTGTCTGTAGTATGCACAAACTTATGATTACTTTTGTCTACTGTATCTATCTTATTTTTTTTTTAAAAACTATCAACAATCAAAATTATTATTATTATTGTTATTATTATTATTAGCACCGCGTCTTACTACCCGTTCGGGTTATATGCACTTACGCTAATGTGTAATGGTAGGGTGATTGTGAGATGAAATGGAGGACCTACAGTTTAACGTGGAATCCGAACCACGGTGGAGGCCTGGCATTCCCCACATTCACAAGATGTCTTGTCAGAGGTGAAGGAAGGGTTTGGTAACAATCAAAATTGAGATTGCCTTTATTTAATTGCACTATAGATGTAAACATTCACAAAGCTGCCAACTCTTAACCAATTTTCTGTAATATGCACAAAAATCTTTCTACTTTTATTAATATTCAGTATCTTTGATTATGTTATGATTTTTTTTTTTAAATAACTAATCATCAACATTGAAATTTGTTACCGTGTTTGCTGCTGCGACACTTGGTATTGGACAAGTAGCTCAGATACTTATAATTATTTTGCTGAGTTCATGGAGAAAATAATTGGTTTGTTATTCACATAATTTATTTTATCATCTTGTCTTACTACCTGTTCAGGTTATACGCATATTTGATAATTACTCTAGTGGGGTAAGGAGGAGGAAAGAGGATTTTTTTAAATTAATCTTCCTGTATTTATGTGTAAGGAGAGTGGGAAACCATTTAGGAAAAATCTACCCTCAGTAGGCCTGACTGGGATTCGAAACCCAATCGCCCCGTCATCAGCAGGCCAGTCTTGCACGAGAGTTATGCCTTAAATGGGTCTATTTTTCTGTTTTGTTAACTAATGTATAAAAACATATCTTTACGCTGTACCCAGTAAAAGTAAATTACATTATGACTCACTTGGGAACTTATGTGGAATCTTGCAGTTTTACTTATTTTTACTATTTGTTGTGTATTTATTTAATAATTTTTCAATTCAATAGTAGGCAGCTATGCTATTTTTGTATTTTAATTTATTAATAGTCGAATTTTCGCTTATTAATCTGTACTTGTCAGGAAATTATAAGTTTTCATGCAAGCAATTTTGAAGAAATACACTAATGTTAACTTTTCAGACTTAACTTGTTTCAAAGGAGTACTAGTTGAACCAACTACACAGAAGAACCAATCTATTTCCCAGGTTTGTATTTTAATGTTCACTGACCTTTTAACATTTGAAAATATAATTTAACCAGTTTTGGTGTTCCCTGTGCAAAAACAATTTTTTTAAATCAAATGAGTGTACTTTAAGCAAACTTTTGTTTGAAGTTGTTTAGTATGTTAAGAAAAAAAGGTCTTTTACTCAAAACTTGCATTCATTTAACCCCCAGAATCTTTCAAAATACATCAATTACTGACACATCATTTCTAAACCTCACCCAATTTTTCTTGAAAATACCACTATACTAAATTTAGCTTTTATTTTAGATGAAAAAAAAAGTTATTTCTCAGCATTTAATAAAATAGAAGTAGGTTTTGACTTAGCACTTTCTTTTGCAAATGTTGAATTTCCTTGTTAACTGTACATAGTTTGCAATTTTAATTGGCATACACAACACTTTCACTGCTGACAGAAAATACATGGTCCGTACCAGAAATCCTGGCCATTTTTACCATAATTTGTGATTTTTCTAGTAACAAAGTAAATATGAAATAATAATGATACTTATATCCTTTCAAAGATTAGATTATGCTCTTTGATTTGAAATATAGATGAATCTATGATAGCAAAAAATAATTTTATGCCTCTGTTTTAGTAAAAAATAAAAATATGACCAATATAACTTTTTTGTAATAAATACAGTGTAATTAATAAAGTACACCAATAAAGGCTAAAGCAAATTTAAATCATTGTTAAAAATTCAAAGTAGCAAACAAAAAATTTGATTTACCAATAAAAAAAATATTAGCCAATAATTTTTTTTAAAAATAAAACATTATTCAAAACATGATGCAAACCACAAACCCACTTGGCACATATTGGACTGATATAGTGGGTCGTCTTGCCTACCAGCTTTTCCCCTTTTGTTTTTTACTTTGTTGAACACACAAATAAAAATGCGTAAAAATATATAAAACATAATCAAAATATAGGAAAAGCCAGTTTCTTATACAATGTCTAATAAAGATTATATAGAAGTAAATGAATACTGACACACAATACATGAAAAAAGGCTGATAACTGCTAAGAAAATTTCATGTAAAAACTGAGTAGACCAAAATATGATATCTATGAAAAATAATAACCTACAAAAGAAGTATGAGTAAGTAAAATTAAGTAATGATGCTAAATCAATCATGGCTTATAATAAATATAAAACACAAATCAAACAATACCGTCACATATAAGAACACAACTAATCTTAAATTGTGTCACTATAGCCTAACTCGATGACAGCTGTAAAGATCAATTGTTGCTATCGAAATAACGAATTCCTGTGCGATCTAGTGACAATTTTGGTACTAAATATCCATAGACAACTTCCAAACAATCCTAGAGACGTATTAAAACATCCAAATACATTTAAAACATGAGACAAAATGGAAGACGTTTTAATACATCTCCCACATTTCTCGTGGGTTCTATGAAGATGTTTAAATATGGTCCTAGCACAGAGTGTGTTAATTTCATTTAATTGTTGCTGCTTATTTAAAACCTGAAAACTTATTATCTACTGTAAATATTATAAGTTTTGTTTAAATGTGTGAAATAATTTCATCATCCCTTCTATTGTTTAAATAGTACCATTACCAAGAGATCCAATGCATATTTACTTACATTATTTAAATACTGCACATTATTTCATTGCCTTATATTGCCACAATTTTTAAATTTAATAATTTGCTCAGGCTATTTTGTGATACATTCAAAAACTAATCATCTGTGCCATGAGAGTGCAGTACAGCAGAGATGGTGTGGCATGGTAGAATGCTAAACCAAATTATAAAATGTATTGAGATGTTATTTAGTGCAGTGGGGTTACATGAAGGGTAGAGCAGTTTTCTGCTTTATTAAAGAGCAGGGAACTGTATTGTATGTTGTATGCTGGGCTAGAAGTAGCAGTGAAAGGGTGTATGAGGTGTGGTGATATCTGTTGTGTGGCGTTTATAAGTTTGTTGGAGTACAAATTCAGGTGTGGATCTATTATGAAACTAATGAAGCTTAAGCTTCAGAGCTACTATTTCCTGAGGGGCCCCAGAACCAACATTGTTTAAATAAAATGGGGTTTCTTGTGTGAGTTAATTATAATGTTAATGATAATTGTAATTCATATTAGTTAAAATACAAAGGGTGGCTATAACTCTAAAAGTGCTAGAAACTAAAAAAAAGAAGAAATTTGATGGATGAAGCAACCAGAGAAGATGCATTAATAGGTGATCAAATGTAACCTCTAAAGAAAGAAAAAAAAAATCAGGTCCTACATAAAAAGTTTTTGTTTGACAGTGTAAAGTGTGTTGGTTGTTTAATATATGGATTTTAATCATATTTCTTATTTTTAGTACACACATTCATCTATAACACCATTCTATTGCGGGGTAGGCAAGAAACTGTGAATATAGCTCAAAAACAACTTTGTACTTTATCTCTTCACTAACTTTCTCCACACTTCCCTATTCTTGCATACTCCCTTCTCTTCAACAACATCCATACACCGAATCATAAATACTCTTTTATTCATAAAACTCTTAATGTTTTTCTCTTTCTTACATTCATCTAAAACAACTAGCCACGTCTTATATGACCTACCCCTTTCTTTTGATCCACACACTTTACCTTCATATATTTGCTTCGTCACTCGATCCATATTTATCCTTTCAACATGCCCAAACCAACGCAAGACACTTCTTTCTCATTGACCTAATGATTTCCCTTTCACACCACACTACACTCTTTCAGTACCCATTCATCATTGGTTCTGTCCATACGAGTTTTTCCACATAAATTCTTAAATATCTCATTCCAACCGCATTCACCTTGCTCTTGTGTTTCTCCTGAGAAACCCACGCTTCACATAAAACAATGTTGGAATAACACACTTTTATATCTGCCATCTTTGCCTCTTTCGATACAACTTCATTCTTTACAATGATCCACATATATCCAACTACTCTCCAAGATGCATTCACCCGTCTGTTGACTTCACCATCCACCCTTCCATTATTACAGAACATTCTACCCAGATACACAAAATCATTCATTTGTTCTAACAGTTTTCCATTTATACTAAGTTGACAATAATTTCCTGATCCGTCCTTTTCAAAAACCATCACCTTAGTTTTTTGGAGACAATTATATAAAGATCCATTCTTTCTGTCGCCACACTCAATCGATTTTATGCATTCTGCATGTCCCTTTCATTCTCAGCCATTAATACGGCATCATCTGCAAATAACTGCACTCTCACATTCACATTGTCCAGTTGTACACCAACCATGTCCTCACAAGCATCCCTCTTACACCTATCCATGAAAATATTTAACAACCAGAGGGACATAACAAAAAATTGTCTAACACCCAGTTTAATGCTAAACCATTTGATCAAAGCTCCATCCACCCTGAGGCATGCTTTACTTCCATCATATACCGCCATAATTGCATTTACTAACCATGCATCCACACCATACTCTCTAAGAGCTTTCCATAACATACTCCTATTCACTCGATCATACACTTTCTCCAGATCAATAAATGCACAGTAAATTTTCTTCCTTATGTCCATACATTTCTCAATCACTTGAAGTGATGCAAATATCTGGTCCTTGCAACCTCTACCTGGCATGAAATCACATTGCACACCCCAAATCTAACCTGCAATTTTTTCACTCACTCTCTCAATCAAAACTCTTCCAAACATTTAACATGGAATACTCAACAAACTAATTACATCAAATGTTTACATTCACTCTAACTGCCTTTGCCTTTATACAAAGGATCAATGACAGCATTTTTCCAGTCTTTAGGAACATGTGAAATACCAGCACACACATTTAAGGTGCGGCAGAAGGGAGCGCGAGAAATTTTACAGTTTTTATAGCATTACAATTTTTTGGCCAAAATAAATCAAGTATTTATCCAGTAGCAACGTAGAGTTTAGTTTTATGCACATGCTAATATCAACAAATCTTGAATATATGTCAAGAGTGTCCTGGAATTTTGTCAAAACTTTTTAAATAAAGAGAGAAAGTTTTGATAACATTTCAGGACACCCTTAACATATATTCAAGATCTGTTGATATTAGCATGTGCAGAAAAATAATCTCTTTTTTGCTACTGGAGAAATATTTGATTTATTTTGGCCAAAAAATGTCAATTCTATAAACACTGTAAAAACACTTGCACTCCCTTCTGCCGCACCTTAACAACTCACACAATCTGGCAAGTAATACCGCACCCCTACACTTAAGAATTTCACATTCCTGCAGCTTTGCCATTCTTTAACATTTTTATAGCTTTAAACACCTCAGCCTCAATAATTCTTTCACTTATTATAGCATTTTTCCTATTTCTGCTACTTTTCCCACATTTTTGCCATACAATTGCTCAAAATACTCTCTCCATCGCTCTCTTGTACCATTTTTATCCCAGATCAGCTCACCACATTAATTCTGAATGCCATAGGTTTTGCCTTGCACTCTTTGTTTTGTTCTCGTTACCCACTTCCAAAACAGCTTCTTATTTCCTTCATAATCATTCTGCAGTCTTTCTTCTTCTTTAATCTTGTTTGTTCTTTGTTCATTCCACCATTTTATTCTGTTCCAAGAACTTTAAAAATCACTAGTATTTATTTCTTCATTCCATTCATACTCTTCTAAATGTAATTTTTCGCCCAGCAATCTTTCATATTGCGCTCTCACACTTTTATCCTGCAACTTTTCCACTTTCACTCTTACTTGCTTAATACTCTTGCACATCTTCCTCACAAAATTCCTACCTAATTCAACTACTGAGATCTATAGGAAGTGATCTGTTCTACATTCAGCTCCACGCACAGCTATAGTATTATTTACTTAAATTCTCAGTCTCTCATAATACACCACAAACTCAATCAGCATTCCCGAATTGCCCCTTTGCCATGTATATAAGTGAAAATCTTTGTGCCTAGACCATGTGTATGACATAAATAAACTTTCTCCTTAACACATACTCACTAACTCATTAACATTCTTGTTTACCCTGTCATCACCATATCTTCTTAACACTCTTTCAGAATTCTTTCTTCAGGTACCCAACCACCCACCCACCCACCCACCCACCCATCTCCTAAAAAATTAATTCTTTCTTCAGGTACCCACCCACCCACCCACCCACCCATATCTCCTAAAAAATTAATTCTTTCACCTGGTTCAAATGCATTCAAGCCTTTATTGAGCTCATTCCGAAACTCTGCTCTCACATTCTCGTCTTCACCCTCCACCGGAGCATAACCAGCAACCAACATTATTCTACAAATACCTATTTTCATACGTACCCATAGCAGTTTAGATGACACCAACTCATGCCTTCTCACAAACAGCTTAGCGGTTTGGCTTTTGATTAAACCTACTCAGTGACTTCCTCTTACCCATTTATATACATCTGATCACTGTGTCAGGCTAACATAACTTGTTATCAAAACATCTTTCCCTTCCCGCTTGGTTTCACACACACAAAATATTAATTTTCCTTCCAGTCATTTCCTCTGACAGTTTGTTCTCTTTACCACATGCTCCTCTCACATTCCACATTCCGATAGTCCATATTCTCGCCAGTTGTCAACTGATGGGCCCTTCAGTTTTAACCTCAGCTGCCCATCATAGCTTTGGTCATCTGAGGCTGTTCTTTCCCTGTTTCTTGTAGTAATCTTAAACAGAATAGATCATTTTACTAGCCTTTATTGTACCCGCACCCATGACAATATTCGCTGCTATGGTAAGGATTCTGTACTGATCGGTGTTGGCACATTTTAGCCAGTGTACCACAAGTACAGTGTTGCTCAGTCTTACCTTGAGCACGCTTGCACTATTCCTACAAACCAATATCCCTACTATAGAGACTGCCTTCCCAAACAGTTTATTTTTGCCTGTGTCACTACCACTAGGAGGTAAGGTGATGCGCCAACACACCAGCACACCTATTTTTAGTAAACCGTATAAAACCTGTACATCTGTAGGTGTCGTTTATGAGATCCTAAATATACCTACTTTAAAAATATTGGGTAAGTTTTTATTTACTACTGCTTTACTTGATAGTTAATAAATATTACCTAAATAAACTATTTAGGTCCAGCCTTATGACTACCAGATAAATATTGCTATTGGGAGGTTAAAGTTTGCAACCCGATAAAGGTTATAAGCCACTTTAATGTTTTACGCGTAATATGAACTGAATGTATCTGCCGGATAGCTATCTGTAAGCTAAATATATTTTTAGGCAGAAAACGCAAGGTTGGTACTGTTTTTCTGGTGCGCACATGCGTATAAGCCCTACTGATACCGCTACATCCTAGAGAGAGGTGAAAACGCTCAACATTTGTTTAATAATGGTGGCTAAACGAGTGCGAGAAAACAAATGGCGTCACCTGGGCGCACAAGCTAAGTTGTATTGCAAGAACTAATTTCGGTGTCTGCCAAAATGTGGGCAATAGTTGGGTACAACGTTTACAAAATTTCATTTATTGTACTCACATTTTGATCATTTGTTCTTATATAAATATAACTCTACAAATAGCTTGCCATTTTATATAAAAGTGTTAATTAAATGTTCTAACTTTATATATATTTAGAACCTGGGCCTGTGCTTACTAAACACGTGAACCAAGATTTTAACCTAAAAACAGATTTTGATAGGTGAAACCTCATGAAAAATGTGTCACTATGGCAACGCCAATTTTAACTTTTAGATAAAAGCTATCAGGTACTTAAACCTCCCAATAAAAATGTGATGGATAAATACATCTTTTCTGGCAGATAAATGCTATCTGGTGGTCACAAGACGCACTTTTAACTTATCGACCAGATTAATATTTATGGAAGCTATCTTTGTGTGTCTAGTTTATTTATGATAAAATTTAAATCATGTAATTAAACATAAATGTTTTTTATCATTATTATTTACTCTTATTTTACTTTATACAGTGAACTGTGTTTATTTATTGGACATTTTATGTGCTGTGAAATAACTCATGTTAGTAAATGATATTCTTTGTTTTATTATAGCTCAAAAAATATATATTGAAAATAATATATAGATGCACAACATAGAAAATAAAAAATTCTTGGTAATTTTAACATTTTATTTTCTTACCATGATATTCATATGAAGTGAACCTTGTAACTAAAGGTGATAAAGTTTAGTTTAGAAATGGCACTACTCTTATTTTACCTCCTACTTCAGTTGAAATAACAAAGGGAAGAATGAAGCAGACTTGACCAAATTCTTTTTGAAATGTATTAAGAGGTAAAATAAGAGTAGTGCCACTTCTAAACTGTGCCTTATCTATCACCTTTAGTTAAAGGGATCACTTCACATGCATAATATGGTAATAAAATTACATGGTAAAACTACTATAATGTTTGTTTATTTTTTATTTTGGGACTGAACACCTATTTTTTAATTAACTCATGGTTGGAAAGTCACATTTGAATAATGTAAAACATACCTTTACCGACCGCCAGCATCCAAACACACATTCACCTGATGCTCCAAATTGGTGAATGTGCGATTTAGCGTAGCGATGACGATGGCAGAAATTTCACGTTGATGATGTCTTTCAATTCCTCGATTGACCTTGGTTTTTTAGCATAAACTGTGTCTTAAGTTCCCAGAGAAAAAATATCTGGGGGTGCTATGTCGGGAGACCTAGGTGTCCACAAGTCTTTGAAGATTATCCTGTCCTAGAAAAATGCTGTGAATTTCTGCCATTCTCCTATTGGAGGTGTAGAAAGTTGTACTGTCCTGTACGAAGTCACTATCTGCAAGTTCCTGATTATTCAGTTGGTCCACAAACTCAGTAAAAATTTCCAAGTATCTGTTGGTATTCACATTGTCTCTGAAAAAGATTGGCCCAATGATACACTGATAGGACACTGCATACCAGACACCAATTTTCACAGGATGCAATGGTTCTTCATAGATGGTGTGAGGATTATTACTGGCCCACACCCGTGTATTTTGCAAGTTTACATAGCTGGATAAATGAAACCATGTCATGTCCAATAGGGTGGGGTTTTCAGCAAAAATTGGGGAAACTATTGACAATATGCCAGTCGCTTTGCTAGATCGGGTGGCTGTAACTCTTGCACTGCTGGGTTATAGTAAGGCTGCTCTTTGACAGATCAATTAATATCATCAGGTCTCTCGGGATAGCCTCCAAAAGAGATTTTCGTGAAAATACCAATAACCGTTGCTTCCCATCCTGGACTGTGTCCTCCATCATCTTGGGCCATCTGCCCTTATGAACAGTGTGAATACAGTTGATAACATTGATAGTCAAGTCAAACACTTCCAGCTATTTAGTTTTTGACCATTTTGTAGGGATGAAGAAGGATAATTTGAAGGAAATTAACACATATTTTTGTGGAGGAAGAGTGGGAAACCATTAAGGAAAAGACTTCATTACACTCATTCGCGATTTGAGTCTTGATCTCTCTAGCCTCAGGAAACTGACACCTTTGTCAACATACTTGTCAGTACAAGTCATGCATAAATTATATGAGTTTAACCATGTTGGCCATTGATGGCCCATCTATAATTAGTAGTTTACAGTTATATAAAGGGTAAAACGTGATCAGGGAAAAAATTAAATTTTTGTCTCATAAACCTGGAAAAGTCAGTGAATTTGAAAATTGAATTCCAGGGGCCACCTTGTATTATTTTAATTTTATTACACATACATGTTTAATAAAGCCTAGCAAAATGAGAATTCATTAATACTGATTTGTTTGATTCTGGAGACACCCTTTAAAAGTGTAAGCTTGCTAAACTCACAATATTCAATCCATGGGGGCCAGAAAATTTGTATTGAGTCTTTGATATGTAAAATTGGCATTAATTTATAAAATAGACAAGTAAACGTACTCTCACTCAACTGTACACTTCATTGGTTGAACTAAAAACACCCTTGTTTAATTTTGTGTGTGTTATTCTTCCGTCGGTGATAACTTGTAATATATTCACCTTTTTTGTATGGAAACAACTAGCTATTAAGTCCAGTGTGCTGAAATATCAGATTATAGATTTGGGTGGAATTATTCACATTATTCCCCCATAAACCTTGCGATAAAAAGTTGTTTGCATTAAAAATGCAACTGCGTGAAAGAATTGAAACACATTGAAAAAAAATTCCATGTACCTGAATCAAGAGGCATATAGGAAACACTATACTCACACTACTGAAAGCAAGTCAATATTTCTATATACTAATATCCTAAACATATTATCTCAGTTGAGAATACCTCATTTAATTATAAAATTATAACTTATTTTAATTTTATTTTCAAATGGCTTTTGTTGAAAATATAATTATACTAGCTACCCATCACACCCGCTTCAGTTGTTACGGGGTCTAGCACAACGCTCTTGCAGTAGACTGGACTGTCGATGACGGGGAGATCAAGGTTTTGATTAAATAATTGATTTGGATAAGGATTCATATCATGATACGGATATAATCACTTTTTGTTCGCATCCGTGTTTTAGTTGGCTAATTTCAACAAAAAACGTTTATTGTAACATAACTATAATAATTACATATATTTTCTCGCAGACTTTTTATAGGGAGTATTATGGGCTATTTGGCATCTCTTTAGCAGTACAATTAAATAATGTCTTAGAATTAATTTTCAATTGATTCCATAGGGAAATAGTTTATTAATTCTTTCATAAATATTTGAATTATGCACCCAAATATTTCATAAAAATTAGTCGGAAAACCTTTTCCAAAATGGTTGGCAATGCCATTAAGGTAGTCTCCTGTTTACCACTCCCATGGTGAATTTAACATATAACGAATTACTTATTAAAGAAATTCAGTCCTTTCATGAACATTTTATCAATAAAACCCCTATAATGAATAGTTTTTAAATTGGGAGTTCTTTGATGGGCTTTTTGGTCTCTCTGATCACCTTTTATGATATCATTGGAGCTCTTAGCTATACATTAAAAGTTGTGATACACCATACCTTCAGTACGTAAGAGCTGCCAGATATTGAATTTTTATGGATATTAAAACGTTATACTTAATGTGTATTTTAGTGATCTCAAGTGTTTGCCAATGTATATACCACTGCCTTTTGATCTCACATTTTTTTAAATTTATGTCCAACTTTCTTATTCCGTATCGAGTTTGGAACGCTGCTAATCATCCACACAAAAGGCACATTTCACCATAACCTCTGTTATTTATACAGCTCTTTCATCATCATGTCTCTAGTCTGAGGTCGGATCAGTTTAGTAAAATGTTCCATCTTCCCTTTTCCTTCCACCATTCTTATCCTCTCACTCGCAACCTTTCTGGTATCTTCTCCCCACATTTTTTTCTTGGCCTCCCTTGTGGTCTTTTTCCTAATTATTTTATCTTTATCATTCTCCTTTGAATTCTTTCCTTTTCAATTTTACAACTCTTTAGCCTGTTATATTAGCATGGGTCTAGAGATAGATTCTTTCTCTGTGTGTTTACTCATAAACCACCTCTACAGCACTTTGTCAAGTTGCTTCAACTTATGTTTCCTAAGAACACACAAATTAATAAGCGCCTTGGTCAATTAGACTGTAAAATAAAATTTCAGCAGCATCTTTCTGCTTTTGTATGTTATAGCTCATTAAAAACCAATGCTGTACTCTTATTGCATCGCTATGATTAATCTTATTGCATATATACATTTATTAATTTTTTTTGGTATCAACACTACTCTTTTCCTCTTTTTACTTGCAATTTAATGATACATATTATCATAAAATATGATAAAATATTCTAGGCACTGCAATACAGCACTGTAACAAACAAAATTGGACTGTGACTTTAGAAACCAACTGGCTGCAGTTGCTAACATAGGAACGATTAGAGGGTAATGAAGGTAGCAGCTGATAGTGTCACATAATATGGCCACCACTCAATGAACACAATATTGCTGCCATTAAGAAACAACACAATATAGCAACGATTTAGAGAAATGTGGAATCTTATGTTGGGTATTTATGGTTAGTGGAATCATGAAATACTACCAAAATCATAGTTTTTTTTTAAGCTTTTTGGATCACCCAGTGCAGAATATAAGAGCTTTTACTGAACTGATGTTAAAAACTTGTATAGAAAAGTTTACAACACATTAGCTGCTAATTACATTGAGAGTAGGTGAGTCTGGACCCTCTTGAATCATAATACTTATCAATCTCTACCTATTAAAGGAACACATGCACCTTATATTAAAATTATTAAATTTTATAATTTTCATAAGGTCAAACAATTCGAGCAGTAGATTATGAAATAATTAACTATTAGACTCAGATATAAATGCTCTAACAAAACTATTTTCTTTACCCAGTTTTTTTCTTCATACTTTGATATATGTAATAATTGCCTTTAACCCTTTGTTGCCCAGCTATAAGGTAAAATGTATAGTCCCTTGTTGACCAATGGTACTTTTAGGTACCACTTTCTTCTAGCCCATATAATAAATTACTTGTCAATTATGTCAACACAAGGGCCCGTTGGTACTTCTAAGTACCTTCTTCCTTCACAAAGAAATTAAATTTTATCACATTGAACATACTCTGTAGAAACAGCAAGTTGTTTTATTATTGATAGTGTCATGCTATGACTTCATGTATTGGTTTATCTTTTCGTAAATTTATTTATGAGTGCTATGGCTAGAAATTTAAATATTATATATAAGCATTGTGTTTAGTTATATATTAGGATATTCCAGTGATATTTTTAGAAGTATAGCAGTGCACATATTTGGTTTATTCGGTTATAAATGTAGTGGCCTGAGAAGTACCAATGGGCTACTAGAAGTATTTAGGATGTATTTTGAATTGGACTTATAAGTACCTTTGGGCTGCTAATAATTAACGTAGAATAAAAACAAGTAAGTCCCCTTTTTCAATATTAGTTATATTGTTATGAAATATATACAATTGAAAACAATTGTAAAATACTTTTTCATACTAGGTTTACTTTATAGGCCTAATATAGGTTATGGCAGACAAGAAATTGAACACGTGTAAGCCTACTGTTTCTGACAAACAAATTCTAGATATTTTGTGGGACGAGCTTCCAGAGGACAATAATCCTGACACTGATATTGAATCTGATGATGATTTGGATAGTGAACAAAATGATGATGTTGAGGATATTCCTAGAGATATTTCTACTGGAAACACATTTGATGACATTTTCCTGACTGAATTGTCAAAACAGCATGAAAGTACAGATACTATTCTCAGCCATCAACGAGTTCACAGACAAATAATCATCTGCATAGATCAGTTGATGTTGACATAATCAATACTATTCCCCTTCCAGAGCCAATTAATACTAATACATATAAAAACTATTTCAGAATTTTATTTATATTCAAGTAATTATATTATTCTTTATTCCATGTAGGTTAGTATATGTTTGTAACTTAGACTCTATATAGCCCAACGGTACTTGCAAGTACCATAGCCTGAAATAATTGAAATATACAAATTTTGCTAAAAAGGAAAATATATGTGTATTGTATGAGTCTAGTAGACCACAAAATCATATAGTTAACTTTAAAAAATTGTACCATAACTTTGGTGGGCAATAACATGTAAGAAAGTTAATGGTACTTAAAAGTACCTTCTGTCAACAAAGGGTTAAACATAAAAACAAATTTATAACTGTCAAAGATGGTTTTACTGATTTTCAAAATCAATATTACTCGACAATAAACCCTGATTGGTTGCTGAGAAATTTAAGGTGTACTTACATGGTACTTGGTCACTACTGACAAGGATTTCAACATATTATATTAACTTAAATTTTTCTATCCACACTATTTCCTATACATCATCCACCTCACCTCGTCTTATCCCTTAGATCATGCCACTAATAAACCTAGCCTGTGGCAAGTGTAAAAATCCTGTAACTTGCTGGGCTATCTTGGTGCCATTGAGTAGGAGTGGTGGGCTAAGCTATGATCTGGGAGATAGAGATTTGGTTATAACATTGTCAAGTGAACTTAGAGTGGATTTCCAGTACTAGCTTTATTCAGGTGAATGTTGGTGCATTTAATAAAAATTCACCATCATTGTGTGTCCTTTTATTGTAATTTGTGGATATTTCATACAGACAGTAAGATGTAGCACAAAAAATACATTAAATGTTTATCATGGTAAAATGTAACATTTATTACTTTTACTAAAATTAGTGGTGTTGGGTGTGGCTATAGTAGTGGTGCTTGTTTGCGTACATACTCATGTGTGAGTTTGTTCCTCTAAATAGGCACCTTGTCAAAAATAGTTGAATTTTTATCTTGATATAATTATTGTCTACACTAAAACATGATGCAGCAATTTTACTAATAATCATATAAATAATGGGTGAAATGAATAAAAATGAGTTAACACATATACTTGCTGATTTTCAGTTAAATATTTGTGAATAAGTGACCAATAAGAGTGTTTACTTCACATCAGAAGTAAATACTCGCGCTTAAAAGTAAATACTTCTCCTTGAATTAAGCCTTTGGAAGAAACAAGTGAATACTTCAAATGCTATGGAGTAATCACTACCACTTGGAAGTAAATAATTGTGCTTTTGCAAGGTCGGTCAGACCCATACTCATATCGGTATTGTCCTTATTAAAATGGCTACAGCTAAGAATTTGAGTGGAACAAAACATAGAAATTGGCTTTAAAGTGAAAATGTTGACTTTATTTGCAACTGTTTTCTAATAGAAAACAATGAAACTTGGGGGGAGAGCATTTACATCAAGGCATTAAATGGTAGATATTTTTACGTTACATCATTGATCCAGGATTTCAAAGTGGTTTTGCACAGGATGGATTAGGGGATTGTATTATGGTTTGAAAGCCTGTATATAGTGTTTGGGGTATTATTATGGAGAAGGCACTGGATAAAATTCCCATCGACTGCTGGTCAAATAATGACGCTATGGCTGAATGGCACTCAGAATTTTGTATACCTACAGTTATACGGTTAGCGTATAACCCGAACGGGTAGTAAGACGTGGTGCTAAATAGTATTAGTTATAAGGTTATAGGTGCATTAGCTTGTATTCACATACAAATAAATAAAAAAAGAAACTGGGAGATTATTATATAATTAGATAAGGTAGGGCAACAATAAATGTGCAGGCTACATGCGATGTGAATAAAAAAATAACAATCATTGACGTCCAATAGCCAGGAAGCGTTCATGGGGTCAGAATATGGTGATAGAGCTATGTACAAAAAAATTGTGTAAGTTTGATGGGGCCAATTAGCTTCTTGGTGACAATGATAAAGTAATATCGCCCTGGCTACTAACTCTGTTTAAACAAGCATATAATGGACAAGATCCACATCCATTTCAAAGAAAGAATGATAATTGAGCGGGTTTTTGGCCAGTTTAAACAACACTTCCCTCCCTCTTATCATTAATCTAAAAAGGGTGTCATTGGAAAAAGCACCCAAAATTATACTTTTCTGTGCAATGCTGTATAGTCTCGCTAAGCATTTAAATGATGATTGGAATTATGAATTCCCAGATATGGATGATTATGAAAATGAGAAATATTAAAATATAAGAGAACATGGGAATAACAACAAGTTGTCGAAGAGAATTGAAACCTATAGAAACTGTCAGTATTTTAAGAAACGATGAAGCCTTTATCGACCCAGGACCAAAAATTTATACTTGACTTAGTGAGTGAATTCAATTAATTTTTTATTTTAAAACAGATTATTACTTTCTTGTTCCCTAATATCCATGACCATTATTAGTGTATTAATGTACAAAAATATTATGATATAAAAAATTATACATAACAATATTTATGTGTGTGTGTGTGCGCATGCATGTTTACAGAAATGTGTGCACACACTCACACTCTTAATTATTAGTTTTATATGGTTTGTTTGTATATTTTATTTTTTGATATTTTTAATTCATACTTATTTTTTTACTAACCATACAACATTAGGTAATTATAAAAAAAATTGATAATCATACATAATACACTGTAATACAAATTAGGAAAAGGATAGAAGGAATAATGGCAGCTATATTTAATGTAAAACAAAAAATTAATTCAAGATGTCTATGTCATTTGTTAATGTTTGTTGCTGGCCACCATTTTATTACTCCTCAATTCTCTGTAAAAGTAGCTCTTAACATTTTATTTGAAATTGAGTCAGTCATAAAACTGTTCCTGCAAAAGTAAGCGTTGCAGATTAGGTGTTGATAAATCTACGGTTTTCTCATTTTTAGTTTTCGTTTTCAAGATTTATTTCTTACCACGCTAGACAATCTTTTGCCAGTTCACAGAGGCTCTGTTAGAATATTTATTTCTACATATTTGCTAGTAGTAGCTCTATTCACTCCAATAGTAATGCCTCCAGGCACTTTGACAAAAACAGTATGTTCATCAAACTTTATAAGCTGAAGAAAGTCTTGTTTCCATCCAAGTATTTTAATTGATTTATTCCCAGTCGCTGAAATGTCACTTTTTTTTCTTTACATACAATTTCATGTTAGTAAATTGTTTTTTATAGCTGATCAGTTTTTTTTATTTTGCTGACATAACTTGTGGAAACATGGACTTGTTTAGAACAATGGTACAGTTTCTTAACAATGCTACTAATACTGCTCTGCTATCTCACACACTTGTTACAGAGTTGTCATCTTCGTCACTAGAGACCGAAACAATTTTCTTATTTATATCTGTAATCATACCATTTAAACACAACTAATAACCTTAAGTTAATTGGCCTAACGCCACCGCAACCACCACCACCACCACGCGGGAAGAACAAATGGGTCTAACTTCAACAGCATTTGACTTGGTGCATAGCCGTCTTTATCATTAAACAAAAATACTTCAGAGGTTTAAAACTACAACAAATAAACATTTAAATAATAGTTTTAAAATAATTTTGTTAAGTAAGGATAATATACTGTTCACAAACACGCTTTGAATGATGAAAATTAAAAAAAGGGCACTAGCTCGAGGCCTAGAAAGAGTATTTATTGTTGTACCAATTCTAAAGTCCTGGGCTCATTTCTCATGTTCATTTGTAGTACTCTAGCAAATATTTTAAATAAAATTAAGAGCATTATTTATGTAATTGCTTTGAACACTTTCCAGCCTTAGGATTTAGAATTTTGAAACATTAATTTTGTAAAGTGTTTGACTTTTCTTCTTTCCTGAACAAAATTTTCACTGCAAAGTTTATCAATACCATACTTTATGTAGTTGATAATAAGTAGGCTGTATTTCCAAGAGTTTATGAAACCATATTAAATAATTCACGCAAGGATTTGCCACAATAATAATAATAATAATAATAATATTTAGCACCGCGTCTTACTACCCGTTCGGGTTATACGCTTTAAGTACTAACTACTCTAATGGATTAGGAATTGGGAAGGGTGAAATAGAGGAAGTGAACCCGCATTTGCGTGGAGGGAGAGTGGAAAACCATTTAGGAAAAACCACCCCCAGTTCACCCGACCGAGATTCGAACCTCGATCTCCCCGTCCTCAGCAGTAGAGATCAACACGACAAGCGCGTTAGCCAACTACGCCACCGAGGCGGGTGATTTGCCACAAAAACAGTTGTAAATAAATTCATCTAAATCTGGATCCTCACGATGTTTTTATAGGCCAAACACAGGAAAAGTTTTTTTAGCACTGCATCTTACTACCTGTCCGTGTTGTATGCTTTGGTACTAATTACTACGCTAATGGTTTTAGGGATGAGGAGGGCTATATTTATAGAAAGTGTATCCGCATTTGTGTGGAGGGAGAGTAGGAAGCCGTTTTGGAAAAAACATCCTCGGTAAACCCACTCGAATTTATAACCTAACCTCAACCTGTCCATCATTGACAGTCTGATCTACTGCAAGACTAGTATCATAGGCCATGCAACACAAAAACAGGTGCACAAGAAAACTTGCTTCCGATTTTGGTGCTAAAGGAATTTATTTTCAAACTTTCTTGTTATTAAAGCTATTGTGGTATGTCCAATAACTCCAACAGTCAAAACCGTTTTTGATGGACTATTTAGTCCTCTGATAATATAATTAAAATATTTAACATCTGTATCATGGCCAACTAAAAAATCAATGCAACAACTGCATTACAAACTAACAGACAATTTGTAGTAGACTAAGCATAACCACACAAAATAAAGAATTATTCATTCATGTCAGCTGTTGAGAATCACTAATTACATCCACAACATTTTTGTATAAAAATTGTGTGTTTTGCTATATGTCCCAAAACATAATGCAATTGAAGTGTGAACTAAGCAAAATTTCAAATCAAGTAAATTACACGCGAAAAAAACATCCTGCACAGTAAAACAAACTGAACTACTGCACATGGCTATGTTGTTGACTTGCCTCAACGCCGTGTTGCCAAACTTCAGTATTCCAGCCTGTAGCTAAAGATGGCCATGTTTGGCAGCACCACGGCCCGCGAGTGTGTACTCGTGATCAGGGGTAGACTGGCAGGTTCCAAGCAGTCTGAGACTATAAATATCAGGGTCCTCATTACACATTAATAAATATCATACAATTATTTTAAGTGCAAGCTGAAGTGCCAAACCTAAGTATAAATATTTTTATTCAAAGTGAATTTAATACCTAGACCACTTCAACTTCATTATCAATGACTACGGGCCAGTTTCATAGTCAACTTTAGTACGCCTCAAGTGCGGCGCTACACTAAGTTCATGACGACACCTACCTAAACCAGAATGGAATGGGCCAGTTTCCTATGTGAGAACGGCCCATTCCATTCGAGTGTAGGTAGGTGTCGTCTTGTATTTAGTGTAGCGCCGCACTTGAGGCGTACTAAAGTTGACTATGAAACTGGCCCTACGTCACTTTTCAGTCCAATCAAAAAAGCAATTCTTTCTTTTTAATGATATGAGAAAAAATGTTTTTACACTGTTATACAAAGCTGAGAGCTTATTTTCGAAACTTTTTAAGTTTGTGGATTGATCCTCAACACACTACTTAATTAGATTACAAAGCTATTAACAATCAGAATTCACTAAACAATTGTTCTTAGGTTCAGCTTATGAAATTGTGTTTCAACAACACCGACAAACAGGTCGGCTTTACATTTAATGCTATCATATATCTCCACATATAATGTATTATTAGAGCCCTGTAAAAATTGTTTTAGTTTTATTTAAATTTTGTTTTTTAAATCTCAAGTTTAGGTGTTATTTCGTGTTTTCTTCAAAACTACATTGTATCAGAGGTGTTTAAGTATTATTTACATATTTAGACAATGTATACAAAATTAAAATTTACTATTGAAACCTTATATATTTGCTTCAAAATTCTCTGTCAAGTTTATTTGCATATTTCACAATTTTTTAGCTTAAAGTTAGCTTACACTACAACAAAATACTAATCAAATTACAGCATGGTCAACATTTCTGCTTAATTTCTCCTTACTTTTGTGTTTATTTAAAGATTATTTTTGGTTGTAAATGTGGTGTTATTTTGTTTTAAAGGAGGATTTCATGTAACAAGTCAATTTGGTTTTATTTTGCTTTTCAAAAACATTGCCAATCATATCTAAAAACTATCAAAGGAATAAGTACTTGAGTCCATCTTTGTATGGCACTTTTCGCTTTTTCGCGTCACACCATTTTTGCGAGGATCTATTATTGAAACCCTCAAACTTGCTGTAACTTTTGATTGAAATTTAATCAAAACAATTTAGAATTGGGTGACCTGGCGGTCTAGGGGTAAGGTGTCAGACTTCTGTGCGGGCGGCCGGGGTTCAATCCTCGGTCGCGGCAAGGATTTATCTGATTACCAAACCCTTCCTTCACCTCTTGACAAGACATCTTGTGAATGTGGGGAATGCCAGGCCTCCACCGTGGTTCGGATTCCACGTTAAACTGTAGGTCCTTCATTTCATCTCACAATCGGCCTACCATTACACATTAGTGTAAGTGCGTATAACCCGAACGGGTAGTAAGACGCGGTGCTAATAATAATAATAATAATAATTTAGAATTGAATGTATACATTTATTTTAATTTAAAATTGTTGTGGTGGCCCAAATCTAACTGGCCAACCAGGATATGTCCTGGCAGCCTAATCCACCTCTTCTTGTAATACACATGATTAAAAGAGTAGAGATGTGAGACGGAAAATTTTCTTGTTTTGGAAAATTTACCTTATATTTGTCCAGAAAATTTTCAATTATTATTTCTGTAAAATAATGCCAACTGATTAAATGGAACTATAATGTAATCGAGATATAGATATCCCAAATGTCAACATTTATACCTAAGATTAGTTTCTCGTGGAGGCGTTAACACCAGTAACATCACCAAACGAGCTTCGGTAGCCAAATGGTATAACATGCTACTCTCACACTAGACTAGACTACCGATTGCAGGAAGATTGGTGTTCGATACCAATCGGTTGCACTGAGGGCAGTTTTTTCTAAATAGTTTTCCACTCACAAGTTCAATTCCTCTAAATTCAACCTTCCTCATCCCTAACACTTAAGCGTAATTAGTATATAAGTGTACAACCTGAATGGGTAGTAAGACGCGGTGTTAAAAAAAAGTAGTAAAGAAACAAATGAGTGCGAGCCTTCATCGACCCGCTATGTTCATAAATAATACTTATATTTGTTATCAATAAGTTAACTAAAATAATTTTAAGGTTGGACCGACATTAGTCTCTCCCCTATCCTCCGTGCTTATCTACCCCTTCCTCACCCACGTGCCCCCATCTTATAACCCACTCGTCTCTTAGCACACTATATTTTGAAGTATAACAGGCTCTAGGTGCCACCTCTACAAATTAACCCCTCAACCACAAGCCGCCACTGCAGAAAATTTTCATCTCTACCCACGAGTAAATACTTGAGAATAAACCCTAAGTGAAAGGAAGTAAATAATCATGACTAAAGCAAATTCTTATTCACATGATGGACGAGAGAATACTTTAATTGTGAGTAAACACTTTAGAGTATTTACTTCTTTTTATTCACTTCACCCAATAAATCTGTACAACTGCACCATGAATGCAACCACCTGAAACTATTAGGTGTAAATGACCAAAGCCAGATTAAAACTGGTTCCGCAATCACTTTGTATGTAAAGGTATAGTAAATGTCCATCAACAGGGTGTGTAAAAACCCTCTTTTTCATAGTAGAATGCACCCACACTTCTCGTCCCATGGTCCAAGCTGGTGGACTCTCATTGAACCTGATCATTATTGATGAGGTTTGAGTTTGAATCTTGGCCTGGTGAACTGGGGATTGATCTACATGCTATTGATCACTTTGGTTTTCCCATCTTTTATCCATGCTTATGCAGGTTCCCTTTTTCTAAATTACCTTTCTTATCTCTTACAGTGTCATTCAACAGTAAAAGTTTTACTGCGCAATTTTAACAAGTGTATAAATAGTGATTCAATGATTTCCAATCATTACATTTCACAAATTATAAGGAGTCAAACTTAATATTTTATGTTTTTCTTGTATCGTTGTTAAGGTAAAGTAATTAATGTATGTGGCGGAAATTTAATATAACTAGACATGCTTTATAAGGTATACACAATGAAATAGTTATAGTTTGGGAAAGAAAAATAATTTTCAATGTATTAGCAGTATAAAGATGAGAAAATCACATCATTTTTAATAATATATAGATATTGTTATTTTTATACTCATATAATTTGTTTTAATCTCATTTTATAGTACAACATGTTGTTATTAAGAATTAATTTTTTTTAACCTAACACCATTAGTTAATTTTATTATTGTGTCCGAATTGGTAATTGAAATTATATATTTGAAATATCTATTTCATGAAATTTCTTGTTCTGACTATACCGGTTGTAGAGACAAAACTGACTAGCAGATTAGAATATGCCTGGCTGTGGCAGATTGTCATATAATCTCAACCAATGTTTGCTATCTTTTCCAATATAACCCCCCTGGCCCTGCCTATGTAAAATTCCCTCCAAAAATATTATAGACTAAAAAAAGATTGGTAATTTTTATTTTCAAATGACCTTAAGCATCTCAATAATAGTAATAGCCTTTGGTTTAAAATATAACAAAAGAAAACTATAGCAAAACACATTTAGGCAAAATATTTCCTGTAAAATTTACTCAATAAAAATGTTTCCCTGATCCAAATAAAATTTATTTTTGTGGCTTATTTATATTAATTTGACTTAATATTACAACATTAACATGAATGTAAACAAAACATGGCAACTTGTTATAAAGAAATAAAGAAATAAGTAAGTATCTTTTACCATTCAAACCTGAATCCAGGACAAACTAGATCAGACTAGGTTGATTTGATACATCCTAAAGATCCTCAGGATAAACTGGGATGGCCTTCAATTGTATTAGGTAAAACTAGGCTTAGGTAAGGTTAGGTTCAGTAAGGTTTTGTTAGGTTAGCTAACAATATTTCCGCACGAACTGTGCATAATGAAATGTGTCCAAAGTCGATTCATCGTATGGGTTAAGAAGGATGAAAGCTAGTATTTCCTTAAAAACATCAGGCTATATTGGTTTATCTTAAGAGCTACTGGATGTATCAATTCGGCCTAGTTCGAACTAGTATTGCCTAAAAAATCATGCTATATTGGTTTATCCTTCAAGCGGCAGGATGTATCAACTCGGCCTAGTCCATTCTAGTTTGTCTGGAATCAGGTTTAGAATGTAACATATCCATATTAAAATGTGCAGTGTAGATACTTGAAATTATAAATAAACATCTTTTGCTATTAATTTAATGTTCTGTTAACATAATTTCAGTGTAATATTAATTCCTTATTTAAAATGAAATCTCCATTATAATTGTTTATTATTTTACTACTAAAGGAAGCTCATAGACTCACATAAAGGGCTTAGCCTGCTTCTGGCTATAGGCCTGAACAGATACTTGGTTACTCATTCTGCCTCTAAATAGCTTGTAATGTTGTTTAAAGCAGTTTCTCAGTTAAAAAACATAATGCAGCAAAAACTGATCATATATAACTCAAAATACATTACATAAGATGTTATTTCCTATAAGATGCTTGTGTCGGCAGTTGAATGAAGAATTATTTTTTCTTTAAGATTGTTTTAAACACTTGCTTTATGTAAATTCTAATAAAGCCCCTTTTACTTGTTTCTTTCTCCCTTTATAAAGCTTCTTATCTATTAAGTTAATTTATTGCAAAAAAAAAAGCCAAAAAACCATAATTTATGGCTTGTAAAGCTAAAGGTTCAATTATTTTTCAATACAATTTCAATATTTCCACACCCCTACCTACATTAGGCCCTACTGTTTTCAAGATTTCTCTTAGAATAATTGAATGAATAATAACACACTTGATAAACTTTAGTAATTAGTTTTCACTTATTAGTTACCACTGTATTTTTTACTCGCCTATACTCCTCCACTCCACACCACTCCCCATGACTCACTCGCCTTTTTATCAAAACTATTGTTAAACAGTGAGGAATGCCAGGTCTCCACCGTGGTTCGGATTTCCACGTTAAACTGTAGGTCCTTCATTTCATCTCACAATCACCCTACCATTACACATTAGTGTAAGTGCGTATAACTTGAACGGGTAGTAAGACGCGGTGCTCATAATAATAATAATAATAATAATAATAATATTGTTAAACACTTTAAAATATGTTTTTTGTTCTATTAAGTAGTTTGTATTGGAAAATTGGCCAAATATGCTATTCTTTAGTTACAATTCCATGTCCTCATAATTTAGCAGATGCTATAATTTATATTTACTACTAATATATAAATATTTTGTTTTGTGATGCAGCTTTCGCAAGCTATTCAGTGAGAGCAATGTCACATTTCTGGGAACCAGCCCCAAGCGCAGTATATCCTCTCTCTCGAAGATGGCTCTTTCCGGCAGTGCAGGCTCTGATGCAGCTGTGTAGTATTACTTTAAACAATTCAACAGATAAAACCTGTCCACACAATTTTTTTTTTTTTGTCTGTATTGCCAGAAATTTTAATTGATTTCCTGTTTTGTTTTAGAGGATAATTGATTTCCTGTTTTGTTTTAGAGGTTAATTGATTTCCTGTTTCTCTTTATATATAATTATACAATCATATTTTAGTATACTTATTTTTATACTCGTATTAAATTAAATTTGTATCTTTCTTTGAATTATTACAACCATTTTCTATCTACTTTAAATGACTATACCAATTATTAATGAATTTGTAAAATCTAGGGAAATATAAATTTCAGTGGTTTGAGCCCAATTAAAAATGCTATAAAATCAATTATGGGTTAATCATTTTGTGCCTGTAGGCATAAATTAATATACTTTGCTCATTTCTTAGTTATAAATAAAAAATATTCCATGTAAATTTTAACTAAATAAACTATGTATTCAATAGCATATAATAGTGTATAATAAAATGATTATTTATTTACTCTTTTGTATTTATTTTGATTATATATAAAATTGGTTTTAGCTATTCCTAAGGAGTGTTAAAAGCTGAAGATAGAATTTCTTCACCGACTTTTTTCTATAATTGTAAGAATTTCCAGTTTAGCCTTAATAAAATAAGAACTTAACATTAATAGCCCTAATAAGTTAACAAACACTCATACTTTTTGGATTTTTTCAACAAAATCACTACTGCTTAAACATTATGAATATACCACGACGATTCATAATGGTACAAGATACATATATATTTTTCAATATAAATGTTTATATATTTATATAGCGTTTTATTTCCTGTATATGTCACAAGGCAACAACGTTAATAAATAACCTATTAAATTTGATTCACAGTCCATAACTGCCTGAAATATATCAGTAGAGAAATAAAAAATAATAAGATGTGGTGTTTAAAAATAATATGAGATGTGCAACACAGTAGAGGTAACTAATAGGAAAATAAAACAAAGTATCTTATCGACAATCAGATTCAGTTTTGACGTTAATTATTACTACAAGCTATCGCATCCTAATTTTATTAAACTATAAACACACAGACCACTTGAAAGCTATGTTAATCTATGTTGTGTTAAGTTATAATAATTAAGCTTTAAAAGCAGTTACAACTTTTGTGATTTGTTCATACATTGTCTCCACTTTAGTTGGCTATTCAAGTCTTGATCAGTGTTAACCCAAGGTTTGTAAAAAGGAGGTTGCCTGGATTGAACACACGTCGTTCTGAACACAGGAGAAAGTGAGGTAAATGGTAGCCCTTCAGTGGTATGCAAGCTATGTCAGCCCTCAAGAATAAACACTTTGGTTTATTAAACTGAACTTGTTTTTAAACTACTGATTCTACAGTTAGGTGATTGCATCAAAGAAGGCATTTATTTTCTGAGTTTATTTTTATTTTAGTAATTTCCAGTACTTTGCAATCTGTGAATAAATGTAAATGTTACTATTTATTGCATTTTGATAATGTTAGTTTACTTTAACTTTATATTATAAATGGTAAATTAACTTTAATTTGTTAGCTTATTATTTAGGTGGATGGTTGTAAACCAGTTTTTATGTGGTTAAGTATTAACTACCTTTCAATTAAATAATTTTAAATGATTGCTTTACTGTTATTATAGCCTTAGATACAAAAGTTGAAACAAACACTACCATGGTTTAGTCCTTTTTCCTCTTAGTCTTCGAAGATTTGAACTTTATTAAAGGCTTACTCTGCTCAGTATATAGGGATAATAAATACATCTGTACTTTCTCTAAAAGTTATTGTTTACAAAGGATTTCTGGTAGTTAAGCTAGTAGTTTTTGTCAAAAAGATGGTTTCATAATAATTTATAATAGGTACCTAAAATAGTTTATGGTAGTGATTATGTGGATTATTTCTTTTAGGAAATATGTATAAATTTACCTACTATTAATTCATCTGCCAATGTGGTGCATTAAACGATAGCCTGGCTTTTGATTTGGTATGTTAGATATCTTCATTGTGAAAAAGAGGCCTTTAATGCTTCTGATACAACAATAAAATACTTCCAATATCACTGAACTGATTAAACCAAAACAAAATTTTGGGCACAACAGTGCATCACATGGAAATGGTGAAAAGTTGTTTAATTAAATAAATTCATTTATTTAAGAAAGGGTGTGTAATTTAATTCAATTCTTAAATGGAGCTCTTTAGAGATTTGAAGAAAAGCATAACTTTCATTATTTTTTTAACTCACAGGCTTAATCAGGATGCTCTGGAAATTTTTTTTCTCCGATTAAAACCGATAAATTATCATCTCTCTTCTCTGATTATATTTGACTGTTTGTGCACTTCAATTTGTTACAAAGGACAATTAAAACTAGGGAACTGATGAACTTGAAAGAAATGCACTTCAGTATTTAGTGGACTGGGTTTAAAAAAAAACTGTAACCCCCCATTTTTATTATACTATAAATAAAAGTCAGGTCGATCACAAGAGAGTTTATTTTTTTTATTCCAACAAAAACAATACTCAAAGAGAGAGGGCAAGACAAGCCCAGCGTTAGGCGCAGATATCAATACAATAAGGCCATAATAAACAATACTGAAATAAATGATTTGGGGCACGACCCCAATCTCTAAGATGGCCGGCTAAGGGACCCACAATATTAACATACATTTGAATTGACCTTCGTACAAATATGCCGTGTATAATGATAATAATTGAAGATAGAAACAATAACCTGCATACTAACAACAATCATAAGATAGAGACAAGTCGCCATCGGCGACTCTCCAATAACAAACGTAGATGACAAAGTGCCCTAGAAAAAGGTTTATCAATACAGCCATTATAAGTCCCAAAAAATAGAACCAAGATCCATTATTAAAAAGGACCTATAAAATCGAGTAACCTAACTGCTAACAAAACTAACAAACTAAGAGCGCGGGCTCGCGGTCCCAGATTTGACCAACCAAGTACAGATCTATAGAAATTTAATTCCCCAATAATGACAAGTAATACAATCATTCAACATGATTCTACTAAAGTACCCAAAGGGTACAATTTAACAAATATTCCGCATATCAAAATGGTGGTGTTAAAAGTTTCAAATCCATCCGTGAAGCGGAAGAGATGCGTTAGCCTATACAATAATTTCTTTAAGTCCAACTGCGCTACCATGATCTCTACTAAAAATTCCACAGCCTCAATTTAGAATAACGTAAGTTAAATCTTAAGCAGATATTGCCGAAACAGTAATTTAGAATCCATCATAAGCCAAACAGAAGTTTTATATAAATAAACTAAATCTAATTTGACACTAAGTGCCTCACCTAGAGAATGCGGAGAAATGTGTGTCATGGCTATAGAGTCCTGTCATTATATACACCTAAGTTGAGTCACATGTTCTCACAGCGCGGGAAGCAAGGCAGTGAAAAGGGGGGAGGGGAGTGCATAGTTCTGGAATACTCTCACACAGTCTGGGTATAATTCAAACCGCGCGCCGTTCAACCGACCGTTGATACCACCACACTGTTGTCGGCGTGCACGGGTCTGCGCATGTCGATCGTCTCTTGTTTCTCTTTGGGCGGGGCACATCTAGAGGCGGACTTTGAGCCACGGTCCCTCTGCTCAGTTGGAAACAAGTCGAGCCGTGATGTGTACATCGTGTGAAGCCTCGTTGTTGATCAGCCAAACGGAGACAGAATTGGTGAGCCTAAACAATCCTTTTCCTTTCTTGTTGTAACGAGGTTACAAACCAAGAATTTCCGCAGCTTGATAACTACACCTACAAACATGAGCCTGCATTTACAACTTTCTGGATTAGGCATTTGTCTTTTGGTGGTTCACTCGGCTGAGATTCAAACCTCAATCTCCCCATCCTCGGCAGTCGAGCTTAACACAAAACTAGTGCGTTAGCTAACTACACCATCGAGGTGGGTGACTGAAGAATTAAAGCTATAAAAAGAGTTAAGAAAGCATTTTGGTGCGGGACTTAAAGCACCCTTGATAAAAAATAACTTAGGGAACAAATCTCCCAAAATATTTACAAGTGTATGCTACCCATTAAGGTTCAAAAACTACTTTTAGTTACAGAACATTCATAAGAATGAAAGTTCTTAGCTCCCATTCACATAAGTGTTATAAATGTGATTAATCCCAAAAAAAATTAAAGAGTACAAAAAGATTTTAACTCAAAATAATTCGAATTTTGTTATAAGTTCAGCTACTGTTGAAAATTTTTTAAATTTTGTTTTAAAACAGTAAAATATATTTTAAGAAAATTAAATGCTATTGATAATATAAACAAGTACTTGTATCAGACTCAAAAGTAGCCTAACACACACATTAATTTTCTTCATTTTACAGTATATTTGGTTCATAGAGATATGTGACAATTATAATGAAGTTTTAATGAGACGATTACATCAGTTATAAAGTCAATAACATATATTAAATAGTCTGAAACTTTAGTTCAGTCGATAGCTTGTGTGCGCCTTCTGAGTTAAAGCTCCCGGGTTTGATTTCCGGCATGAGCAAAATATATACCATTGATAAAATGTGGGTTTCCTTTTTTACAGTGATTAATTGGACCATGATATGCATAAAAAGACCAAGTGCTATACATTCAAATTTGGAGTTAGTGGTGTCATCTTGTTGCTAAAGAATGAACTTTTAAACTAAACACCAAATGTTTATGAGTAGGTTTTAGTTAAGCATGAACATACCAAGCAACACCTGTTCACAGTGAAAGACAAACAACGCCATTGTACTTTGCATAGAGATTATGTAGCATATTTTCTGCAGTGAGCTTGGTTAAATTTTGTGACCTTTATTAGTGTTGTTTAGCATGTACTGTTATTTATTGATTAGATTTAAGGTTGTTGAAAAACTACAGTAGTAATAGTTACATAATAAATTAGTAGTTTGGCAAAAAATTCAGTATGTCAAGTAGAGCCAAAAGAGGTAAGATTGTGCATAAAAAAGCATATGGAAACGAATCTGAGAAACAACGTAAAGGAAATGATCTTATGGTAAGATCCATGCGGGGGCCAGAACCACAATATTAAACTAACTTGTTGATTTAAGCTATTATGTACACCCACCCAACTATAGAAAAGATCACATTACGCTTCTTGATTTCAGGACATAGTTATTTGCCTAATGATGCAAAGTTCAGGGACATTGAATGTGCATTAAAGCTACAACAGAGGATGTATTTCCCGGAGACTATGTTAATGTCATGTTAGGATGCCGTAAAAGAAACAAGTTCGTCACAACGATGGATAGTGGTGATTTTGTTGGAACCACAGCACTAAAGAAGAGCATTGTTAACCGGAAAAAGGACATCCTTAATAACCCAGTGTGTTGTTTGAAGACACGAGAAGTAAATATGGTCAAGAAAGAACCACTTTTTTTTTTGCCAATACTTTCAAAGAAAATACTCAGAAAGTGAATATTGAAAAAAATTCCCCAGAGTACAGTCACTCTGATAATATCTTTAATCAGCTGAAGACACCAATTTCGTTGGGCATCTAATTCCCATATATGCCAAGAAATTTTATAAGAACCTTGTTGCGGATGAAAGAGTTGAGGACGATGTAGATGGCTTCAATGTAAGTCTTGATTTTGATATTAAAACTGATTAGCCTAATGAGCCTTAAGGGTGTGTATCTACTTTATTAATCAAGGTACTCTATGACCTCTTAAAGCATGTAAAATTTAATAAATGTAACCTAATTATTTATGTTTGTGTTATACATCTTAAAATTAAATTTACAGGGAGTTAGTGCAATGCTTTCTTTACTTTTTTTATATAAATATATTTTATGTTACTGTATTTATCTGTTTTAACTTGTGTATTGAATTGTAATTTATTTTTAATTTATATTAATATAAACTCTGCATATGTAATTTGTTAGGTTTTTTGTGTCCTACTTTTAATCTGTTTTAAAAGTTTTGTATGCTTATTAATTGAAATAGATTGTTAAGCATTAAAAGATCAAATGCCATTTGGGGCACATGGTCTATTTTTGCTTAACAAAATCTGACTGATCTCAAGAAAGTGAAAATAGACCAAGAACCAAATTGAATTAAACAATATCTTTATAGTAAATTAAACAATCAATAGTAATATATCGGTCGGGTGAACTGGGGATGGTTTTTCCTAAATGGTTTTCCACTCTCCCTCCACACAAATGCTGGTTCACCTCCTCTAATTCAACCTTCACAATTCCTAATCCATTAGCTTGATTAGTACTTAAAGCGTTTAACTCGAATGGGTAGTAAGACGCTGTGCTAAATAATAATAATAACAGTAATATACATACTCTGAAATGCTAAGAGTAATAAAAAACGTTTTACAACAATTTATTTAAAAAAAGTTTTTAAAATGTATGTGTCGCTTGGTCTGTTTATACATAACACTGTCCAATTAGCGTTCGAGGTTTGGGTGTTGGGTCAATTCAATTTTCAAGTTTGTTTAGAAATTGTGTGTTGATATAATCAGTTGGTTCAGAAAGTGCACGTTAAGTAGTTCAAATAAATACATAACTAATTAATTTATTGTTACTAATATTATTTTTATAATAGTATTTAATTCTAATAGTAAACAAACTCATAACTATTCTTGAACAGCAAAAAATTAATTAAAACGAGTAAATAAAAATAATTCAATCACTCAAGTTGTCGCCTTTAAAATATTTTAGCACCCTCTAGCTGAGAATACTTATACAACAATACTTTCTTTACCTGGTTATGTTTTAATCTAACATTTAACCAATAGTTGGTGTAGAAATAGCCACTCACTTAAAAACAAAAAATAAATTATGTATCTTCACACTTTAACTAAATATAAATTAAAACTTTTATATATGGTTTCGTGAGCGGTCAGGCTGGCTACCTTCTTCTCTAGCTGTCCACACAGGCCTTATGGGAACCAGGCAACCTCCTTTTTACTAACCTTGGTGTTAACCAGCATGGCTCTAGTATACGTGATTGGTGTTTTACCATTATAATCTACTTTTTAAATGTATAAACTTTTTTTTTGTAAAATATTGATATGTTTCAGACATTGATGGAAATTTGGTGTGAAGGCTTTTTCATGATGTATGGTAGGAAATGTTTTTCCCTATGAAATGTAAATGCAGAGGGTGGTCAACACATAGCCAGTAAACTTAACACAGTCAGGAACCCTGGTCCCAAGAATGTTTCTCAGGCAAGATAATTTCTAGTATTCATTGGGTATTCGTGTTTCTTACCTACATTTTCTGTGTTATCTTCAGGATAAACAAAGTGTACCTCACAAGGTGTAAATTTACTTTGCTCACAGATCACAAACCATTGACGATTTTTCTAAAACATCAATTTGGAGTGTAATTTAATTGTGAGCTATAATTTGTTATATCGTTTTAAATCAAATATAAAAGTGGTGATAAGATAGGTAAGGGGGTTGTGTCAAGACTTACTGTTGCTGGAAAACAACATTGAGCAGATAATTGGTGATTTTTCGGTGGTTGATAAATTACCAGTATTTAATAGATATAAGCAAGGTAATCTGTCTATGCCATTTTATCAAAATTTTATAATTTCTCCAAATATGCCTGAAATAATAAGTTTTCAGGTGAGAAATAGAATCCATAGTTGTTTAATCATGGACTACTTCCCAAGTTACTATAGAAAATATAAAAATATATTTTAAGCTTAGGATTACCAGAGCTTATCATGAGTGATAATGATCCATAGTTGGTTTCAGAAGAGTTAAGAGTTGCTTATAATACAGAATGGGGATAGACACATGAAAAGTTCTCCCTACCATTCAGAGTCAAAGTTTATGTCAGAGAATTTTAACAAAATAACTAAGAAGTTCTTGAATAAGTTGACCTGTATGATGGTAGATCAGGAAGTAATAGATAATTTCAACACAAAGTGGATAATATTTAAGTCTCATACATAAATATGATAAACTCTTACAAAAATAAAACTCCGGTTGAAATGGTTCTGGGAGAATAAAACAGGAATAACTTTGTCATCACTGAAACCTGGCATGAAAGAGGGGAAGATAAGAAAATTTGCATTTTGTCATAATTTTCTAGTAAGAACTATTAAATTGAGGTAATAAACTGTCTTATGGCTAGTATTTTAAAAATAATCCTACCTCTGGATCACTTTAATATAGCCCAACTAAACCTCCTAGCAGTGTCTTTACCTGTCATCCAGTGTGTTTATTTTGTAAGGCGACATAATAGTTGTTAAATATGAAATTAAAGATGCTAATAGCGCTATCATCATTAATAAGGTAATTTGGTGAGTCACTAAAAGTTAACTGATTACCAAACCCTTCCTTCATCTCTGACAAGACGTGTATTAATCACAACTTGTGAATGTGTGGAATGCCAGGCCTCCACCGTGGTTTGGATCCCACGTTCAACTGTAGGTCCTCCATTTCATATCACAATCACCCTACCATTACACATTAGCGTAAGTGCGTATAACCCGAACGGGTAGTAATACGTGGTGCTAATAATAATAATAATAATAATAAAAGTTAAAATGTGTGGGCCTATAATCTGAAAAAGTAGTAAGATGCGGCGATGAAAAAAACTAAAGAGGTAAAGGCCACTTTGAAAGCTCACTTGGTGTATTGAGCTAACACACCTTTGCGAGTCGTAAGGTTCTTTGGTATTGTTAAAATATATAATATGTTTAATAGATATATATATTATACATATTATTCGCCATGTTGTATTATATTATATATAATATAATACAACATGGTGAATCTTTTAACCACCAAACACATATGCCAATGCTCTAACAACTAAGGTATCCAAGAATCATCTTGGCCCAGGGTTATTCTTCATTTATATTTTAAGGCAGAGTTTGTGATGGACGTGTCGAAATCGTCATTTCTATATGAGTGACAAATTAAGATCATAAGCTATCAGATAATGCAGCCATCCCGGGCTCATTAGGGCTTTATGGTCTACTAGTACAATGATAACTGTATGAATGCACATATCATGATATATTAAATAGCTATGCTATTATATTTGTTAATTATGGTTATAGCCACATCCAAATGCATTCTTAAAATTGAAAAATGACACCTGGACAAGGGCATTGAACCCGGGACCTTTGACTTAGTACACCAAGGCTCTAACCACTAAGCTTTCCCGTGCCCAGGGTAATTCTTCACTCATAATTTAATGCAGAGTAAGTTGGTGTACTAAGCCAAAGGTCCCTGGTTTGATACCCATGTTTAGTGTCATTTTTCAAATTAAAGAATATTAATGAAAATGTCAAAAGTATGTATTCAAGTACATGCCTTTTGATTGAAAAAGAAAGTTTATATCCATTGGAGCATATAAAGATTTATTTCATTTTAGAAAATAAAAAACCATGTTACAGCCAAAAAGAGTTTATATATAGACTATTGGCTGCTATTAAAACCTAGCTAGCTCTGTACTTTCTTGTAAACAATTTTTTGTACAGATTTTTTAAACCATTTTTGTTACATTTATGTTTGAAGAAAATATGAGTTGAAATTTGTAAATATCACATCCTCTCCAAAATGTTTGATAAGAAGACTTCTCATTTGTCTATTCAAAAGAGTGGTCCCAAGCTGACATTCAGAATTCCTAAACAAAGAAATCACAGACAATTCATCTCGTAACAATTTTAGGAAAAGTCTAGTTTATCAATTAATTTTGAAAACTTGTTTTAATTGTGTTATCATTAAATATAATTTCAAAATTTTCTGTACTTCTTTAGTACCATATTTTAGTAAGTAATTATTTATACATGAAAAGAGGTACAAAACATTGGATGAAAAAACAATCTTCACATCAAGAATGCTTGTCCTAGAAAAAACTTCATCACGAAAGTACATAGTGTGTTTCAAACAATAATTTCTCAACTATTTCCTTTTCACAAATTTATAATAGTCTTAAATCAATTTTGTAGTTTATGTTGCCATAAATAATACACAATTCCCTTTCACACTTCTGTCTAGTGCAGTGTCTTTTATTTTCCAAATGTTCAATGTCATTACATTCATTAGTTGAAATTATCTCTGCTGAACTTTCTTTTTTCTTTGCACCTTTAGGCAGTTTTTTTTTATAAAAGTCAAGATGATAAAGCACTTATTTTTATATTCTTCTTAGTAGATCATTATCCTCACAAGTTTTTGAAGCTTCAATTAATTTCTTTCCACCATTATTAGGGCCATATGTGTTCTTCCCGGTAGCATCTTCTTCACAAAATTTAGATGTAATATCTTCCTTCCCTTTTTGGATGCTGGAGTAAGTTGTTCTCACTTCAAGATGTTTACAACTTAAAATATTTATAAATGCTTCACGACATCTGAAACAAACATAAAAAAAAAGTAATTATAGCTTAATGGATGTATAATAAGTCTATTTTAAGAGGGTAGCCATGGCAAACAGAAATTATTGCTACATAAAAATGTTATATGACCAATTGTTGTCATTTGTAATTTTGAGCTATAAGCAGCGATCCCCGAGATTTAAAACCATTTACCAATACAAATACATACATCTGGGCTCAGTGCTCATATTGGTGGACATATAAGTAAATCATATTGGTGGACATATAAGTAAAAACCTCCTATCTGAATCACGTAAAAATTATCCTTAGGCATCAGGGAAACACATTGTGAAGAGAATTGCTGTATATAGCTTTGTGCAATTGCCATCACCTATGTGAGCCCTAGATTAATTAACCTACATCAACTTATTAAAAGAAACAAGTCACGAGTTTTGAACTTAGTTATGCTCTTTAAACCTATTAACACATTTATTTCATTTGACACAGGCATTGATGTAGCTCGTGCATTTTTACAAATTAGTGAATTATGTTAAAATGCCAAATTATCATGAATGTGTGTAGAAGAGAAAGAGACACCCAAAAGTTTCTCTCTCTCCTACACCAAGGGCGTCGCCAGCCCTTGAGTCAGGGGGGGGCAGAAGGATGATAAAAAACAAAAATTTCAGATTTGTAAGGGTTAACATATATCGACATATTTATTGAACTCTTTACTGTACAAACATATAAAAAAAATAGTTAGCCAACTTTTAGCCGTAAAAAGTCATTTCAGACTGGGTACATATTTTTTTTGTTTAAAAACTTAACTAAAACATAATCTTCTCGTTTTTTTTGTAAATTTGTACAAAACTTTGTTTTTATAATCCTCGTAATTATCTATAATAAGCCTCCTGTGTATACTCATCATGGCTAATCCATTAAGACGACTTTCTCCCATTGTACTTCTCAGCCAAGTCTTAATTCTTCTTAGGCTACTAAAGGATCGCTCTACAGTACACGTTGTGCAGGGCAGAGTTATTAAAATTTTCAAAGCCTTTGCTGTGTCAGGAAAGAATGGTTTTGCCTCTTTTAAGATGTCAATAATTGTCAATTCAGTTAAGTTGACTTTGTCGTGCCATACTTGTTGCCAAAGTTCGATTTCATGTTTTATATTTGGTAAATTATAAAACTGGGCAAAGATTTCACAGTCGTCTTTTAGGCTTTTCAGGGACATGTTTTGCATCTGCGCTGGGTGTAATTTTGATAACGTAAATGACGGAGTGTTTTCTTCAGCAAAGCGTACTTCAAGGGAAGCAATTATAGAGTCTAGATACGGTATGACTAATGATCTCTTCCAAAATTCTGAAGGGGTTCCTGAGGCGTGGTTACTCCGGTGTCGTTGTCTTCCAACAATACGCGGCATTGATGCCATGTCCTCCTCTAGTCCGAGTTTTTTTGCGATTTCAGTAGCGTCGCTTATAATTTCATCTATGGTCTGTTCTGGATTGTCACGGTGGCTCTTCAGTAATTGCACAATTCTTTTAATATGCTGCGAGATCTTGACCGCATCCATTGCTATGGACTGGAGAACGTTTACAATGGGCTCAATCAAAGCTGAGTATTTGGCTATTAATGTGAGACACAGGATAAATGAAACTTTTGAAGCAGCTGCATGGAGCTGAAAGGCATTTTTTCGAGTCGTACTATTTCCTTCGCGCGATAAGGTTTCTAAAGCCTCCATAATAATAGGAAAATTATCCTTAAAAACTCTTATAGTTTTGTGTTTTTCGCTCCACCTTGTTTCGCAGAGCTTGGAAATATTGGGTATCATTTTCCTTCTCAAAACCGATTCTCGAAAGAATGTTATAATATCTTTAGTAGTTCCTATGGTGTTCCTAATTTCAGGCAAAGCATTGAGATCATTGACAACAAGATTTAATTTGTGTGAGGAGCAATGAAAGAACAAAGCTCTTGTATATTTTTTGCGCAGGATTGCTTGGACACCACCATCTTTTCCAGCCATGGTGGAACAACCATCAAATCCTAGACCGACACATTTCTCCGGATCGAGTCCTTCTTTTTCCAAAAATTCTTCAATGGTCTGTGCTATCGATTTTGCATCCAGGCCTTTCAGCTCAACAAATCCAACAAATTCTTCTTTGACTTCGTTGATTTCCTCATGGAAATATCGCACTCCTATCGATAATTGTTCAATTCCAGAAACGTCAGCTGTTTCGTCTGCTAAAACACTATATGCTACTGCTTTTTTTATGTTTCTTATAATATCTTCCTTGAGAACATCCCCACACATGCTGATGATTTCATTTTGAATAGCAACCGACCGGTAGCTTGCGTTCTTTCTTCCGTGTTCAATATGTTTCTTCAAAACCTCATCCCCCGCATCAATTCGCAACTTATATAAGTCTTCAAGAATTCCTTCTCCATGATGTTTTCCTCTCAAAGCCATGTCATGGGAACCGCAAAAAATAATGCAGGAAACAATGGAAGTAATAATTTTTTTGTTTTCCTCGATGACACCCTGGGAATACTTGTTCAATTGCATATCTACAGGCACATTTTCCAGAAATGATCTAGCGGATTCTAATGCCGCTTTGTGGAAATGTGTTTCCATGTGCTTTTTGCACTGTTCGTGAGCATCCTTGAATTTACAAAATGGCCTGATGATAAATGATCCCAACACGCCTCTAACAGACACAGGATTTGGTGGAAATAACGTGCAGTATTTACAAAAAGCTCCCTTTTGGTGTCGTGAATACGCTAACCATGGAGAGTACGTTTCCAACCATGAATAGTTGAATTTCCTTTTTAAATGCCTCGCGTCTTCCGCAAAGTTATACGTCTTAGGAGGAGTCCAACAGTTTTCAAGTAGGTCCTTTTTCTTTTCTGTTGATAATGTCGAAGCCCGACCAATGAAATGACCAATATCATTTTCGCTATAGCAAGTAGAATCAAGATCCGGAGTCAAGTGTTTGGATGAGCTTGGTATTGGTAACGATAGATCCAAATTGCCCACAACACCACCAGGAATGCTAGCCTCAGCACTAGGTTCTTTGACAAGTTCCTGAGGCTGATTGTCTTCCGTTGTAATTTTTATTGGTTTTTCTTCCTGTTCGTCACTGTCGTCGCTGCTTCCATCAGGTTTTTTTCTTTTTAAATGAACTGAAAAATAAAAAGTATCATAATACTATGTGTAAATAACCGAATTAATACAAACATAGTGTACAAGTACATCATCAAACAAAATTATTTAAAAAATAAAAAAACGTACTATTAGACATACTATTTTTTAACTTTGAACCCTAAGAGAATAAAAATGAAGTACATGCATGAGCTTTACTTCCGTCACAAAATAAATAGGCACAGAAGGCCGGCTCCGGCCGAAATTGATTTTAGTTACCTACGCTCGAATGTAGCGCTAGGGCTGGAGTCTACAATATTCTGTGAAAATTACAATTTGGGAATTTCAATAAAAACATTTTTTATGTTAATTAAACGCGTTTTGTTCTAATAAATAAAAGTCTATAAATTCGTTAATGAAAAGTACTTCCGTCGGTTACGGCATGTTTGAAAGGAACGATTATTATATTTCAAAGTGTAATAAAGCCTCATTCTTAAATTCCGTTTTTTGTAATATAGCACCGCAAAACATGTACAAGGCATTGAAAAGTATATATTTTCGACTCTTGATAAGATATCCTATATACTACAATTAATATATTTTTTCTAAAAAAATTGCCAAATTCGTCTAAAATAACAAAAAAAAAACGCCCCCTTTTTACATACCTATAATATTTTTGGTGGATAAATAAAACAAAACTTTGTTGCGTCATAAATAAAAATAATGATACAAAATAATACTTATTTTTATATAGAATAGAATACATTGACGGACGTATTTCGCCAAAGCGCGGGCACTCGCGACTGGCGTTCGACCGACATGATTCGAGATCGTCATAAGTGGGCGTTTATGTGTGCGTGCGCTTGTTATCGCTCGTTGTATGAAGCCGGTCTTCTGTACCTATTTATTTTGTGCTTCTGTGCTCTCTCTATTTTGTTTGTGAATGGAGACGATAGAATAATAATTATTACTGCATAAACAAAAATAACTAAATAGCCTTAATCTACCTAACCTTAAAAGTAGATGATGTAGTAAAAATAGTGAACAAAATAATCATACAAAGTAAACTTACCAAAAAATTTTCTGATATCCATTTTTTTTACCGCCTACTAGTAACTGACTTAATTAAAAACTTTTTTTCTTTGTTTCATTCACTATTGCTTTAATTTCACTCTGTTCACATAGTCAATTCCTGGGTAAATAGGTAAATACTCGTACACAAATAACAACACAATGTTTTCGGTTCTTTTCGAAATCGAATGAAATGAAACAGAAATGAAAAAGTTTGAAAGTGTTTTTGATTCTCACTGAAGCTCACTGAACGCTTTAATAGTCTATTCACATTCAATCAAATAAACACCTCACATTGTTTCCGATAGCATGCTATATGCAAATGGCGGGCGGGCTTTCATTTGCTTGCGCAGGTGTAAGTGTCGCATTTCAAGCACACATTTACAACCGACGGCGCCTGCAGCGCTGTGGGCGGTGGTCGGTTGTAAATCGTGTTGTGTTGTGATCGATCTTTGAGCCGCGTGAATTCAAAGTACGGACCGCGCGCGTTGGTTCAAAGATAATGTGTAAGTTTGTAGCGGTAGTAAGAGTACATAGAGGCTCATTTTTATCCTGAAATTTGATTTTAGTTTGAGAGTATAGGTACCTGTAATCTACTGTACGCTACAATAGCGTAAGCGTAATAAATAATTACTTATTCTGTTACATCAGGCATGAAAAGTTATAGCGAAAAAAAAATCCCGAGCCTTTAGGGGTGGGGGGGTCAGCTGCCCCTCCCTGCCCCCCCTTAGCGACGCCCTTGTCCTACACAATGGTTTGTGGAAAACATCTTACAAATTATAGCCTCAGATGTCCATCTAATTATAATATAGAGATCAATGCTAAGACCGTTCTATCTTTCTTGAACTATTTGCGATGATGCAATTCATGTAGTGAAAATAATGAGGGTCAGCCATGTTAGGCTTGGAAATATCATTTGTTAGAAAGATCTGTGGATAATTATTAGGGAGTTACAATAGTTTAATATTATAAAAAATAGGGTAACTTCGATTGGAAATTGTCATTCCTAGCTAATCATCCTGATATTGAGGGATATTCCTTATAGGGCTGACCTTTAATTTTTTAAGGCTTGCCATTTTTTGTATGGGTTTGTTCCATGTTAACTTTACATTAGGAACTATTCTAAAGGGGACTCTCCTTTCAGTATTTGCGTATGTTTATTATTTATAAATATAGTTTAATTACTTGTAACAGTTATTAAGGACTCCTTATATTATAGGGATATATATAAATCAAGCCAAAATTGCAGTTTAAGTAAAGAGTTTCATAAAGCACTATCCCAAATAATTAGTAGGGTGTGGTGCAACAAAAATCTACTTGGACATGGATGATACTTTATATATTAAAATTAATATAAAAATGGATGTAAATATGACGATTATACTTTTACAGCTAAACGTCACATTCAAAGTAGTTTTCCATCTTTTACCACCCAAAATATAAACTAATGCACCCATCCTTTTGCACTTCAATACGCCTCTCATCTTGTTTTGAAAAGTTTGGGTAAGGAAACATTCCTGCCTTTGTTACTGTTCTTATCTTCTGCCAGTCCTCTCTCCCAGCCCGCCATTGTCAGTCAAAACACAACCAGCAGTCACTACCTGTATTAATTTCATTTTCAATAGAATGGGCATTTATTTACGTAAATCTCATAGATCTCGGTCTTTTTACTTTCTCGCTTCCTTACAGGTAGAGGAAGTAATGTGATCGTCAAAAAAATCTAACTAGAGATTTTGATGAATTTCAAAGTTTCATAACCCCCAAATCCAAAAAGTGGTTTTTGAATCTCCGTCTGTATTATGAAATTACTTATCATAGCAAATATGTAGGGCTATTTATAATACATATCTCTTATTTAAACATATTTTTATAAAACCAATAACTTTCAAGCTATACGCAAATATATAAAAACTTTTCAAACACTGAAGGTAAAGTATTGCGGAAAAAAAAATAATCTAACCCGAAATGTTAATGGATGTCGACGTCTCATGACCCCCTGAACTCTAAAAAGTGGTTTTTGCAATGCCGTCTGTTTAACCCTAAAATAAAGAGTATATTAATAAAAAGCAAAAAGAGAAAAAATCGATTTTTTCAAAATAAGCTCTAATTATTTTGATAAAATACGTATCTAGTCGTTGGTTAAAATTATAAATTAAATAGATATTTTCATTTTCCTACGAAAACGACTTCTAGGGTACTTTACAGAAGCAAAAATTTCGGTATCCGCAACTATTTGAGATACTAAATAGCTTATAAATGCAAAATTGTAGTACTATTGAAAATAAAAATAAATTTTTATTTGAAATATATTTTTATTAAACAAACAGTTTTGGAGATATTGGCAAATTTATCAATAAAATTTTGAAAGATTTAGTTGTAAAGTGATACTATTTAAGTTTTAACGCATTAATTCTCTAATGCCATAAAGTAATTAAATATGTCTCTCAAAAAGATTGTTATTTTTCCTTTAACCTCTTAGGTGACATTTTTGTACAACTCGAAAGTCAATATTTACATTTTTTATTGGTCAAAATTTATAAATGGGGAATTTAATAGCAGTGCGATGACCTGAAGATGTGCAACACTTAATAAAATGTTAACATATTAACTGGAAGTCAAAATTTTAATATAAAGTGTTGACCCTTGTGGACCCACTATCGATCTTTTTTTATTGGTACAAACATACAAATGAGAACATTAATTCTTTAAAAATAAAATTATAAAATTTAAAACCGGGACTCAAAAAAGTTAAACTTAGGTATAGTTCAATTTATGCTTGGGTTTGCTAGTGTATATTATTTTGTTTCACATATATTAGGAGTTTTGAGTAAATATATCCGTAGCTCTTTGAGATATAAAATTACTTATCATTGCAAATATGTAGGTCTATTTATAATACAAATCTTTTATTTGAAACTTATTTTTATAAAACCAATAACTTTAACGCTATACGCAAATATTGAGACTGCAAAAAAAAAAGTCTAACCCGAGATGTTGATGGATGTCGACATTTCATGACCCCCGAAACCCTAAAAAGTTGTTTTTGAGAAAGTCCGTGCGGAGTTTCCTACCATTTATTTTATTCGATATACAAATTTTACTAAGGAATTTGAAACGTTAAATCGATCATTAGTTTTTTCGTCATGACTTGCTGTAAGTTTCATCTCAATAAGCATAGTAGTTTTATGGTACGAGCATCTTTTTTTTTTTATAAGAGATCGAGAAAATCTGGCACAGGCTGATTTCATTAGCTATAAATAAAAAATATGCAATAAGCTTTAGCATAAAACGCGCCTAAAATATTTTCAAGGAGCTATGCTATACTATCTGAAAACCTATTTTTTTTAAAGGCTTTTTCCGAAACTACTTAATACTTGGGCAAAGAGTTAGTGTTTAAGTTTATTTAAATATAAAAATTTGCTAAACAAAAAATAAATAGCAATAAGTTAGCTATGTTTTTATTTATTAAATATATTTTAATTCATTAAGGAGGTTAACTATCATTAAAATAAATATTTAATTATTTTTTCCCCTTTCACGCTTATGGATGAAACGCCCATGCGTATTTCACTAAAATCGTAACGTGCTAAAAATCTATCAGCACGTATACTCAAAAATACCTAATTCGTGATGTTGTCAATACATATAAGAATTAATGAATCCGAATTATATGTGGCGGATTATTAACTCACTGTGAAATCATGTTGATTACGGCCCAGCTCACTAGAATCTTGCCAAGTTGACGGCCAGCTCGAACCGGAGGGTGAACTAGCCACATCTTGCCCACTTGCTAGACTCGACTGAAATTATGGCTCGCTCCGTGTCGCTGTGGGTGGTGGCCGAATAAAGCTCTACTAGAGTCTCTGAGATTGTTCTAGACGCCCACCCCTCCTTTTGTGCTCCACTCCTGGTACGTCAGTTCCATTTCATTTATAAAATCTCGCCTCTCACTTCATTTTTGTATTCATTTCTAACTACTCGTCGAAAGAGCATACAAGGAGACTTCACGAATTGGTCGGCATTCAAGTGGTGGTCACGATGTTTGACGCGTTGGTCTGACCTCCTCGTCGCAGATAATGTAATATCTGATATAATTTAATTTAATAGTTAGTACTTTTGATCGGGTATTTGTGAACTGTTTCACTACGTCCATATGACGTAGTTTTAAAGCTAACTCTCTTTGATAGTGTTCCTGAACTGTTTTGCTATGTCCATATGACGTAGTTTTAAAAGTTAAAGACTGTGAAATGTTTTGCTATGTCCACATAACAAGTAGTAAATATTTGGGCGATTACCCTACGCCCTATACTGTGTGGCCATTTTACAGATGGTTTTACCTTTTAGACTGGGAAAAAAAGGGAGATCAGGTAATCCATAGTTTGTTCCATGACCTAGTCGGGTCTTTGACTGATATTAGTCTCTAGTTTATCTATTGTTGTACCAATGTATGGTGGTGATCCCCTCGTGGGTATGCTTCTATTCCATAGTAGTGGCCCGCGTGGTGTCGTTTATTTTGTCCGGCTCCCTTCAGGTGCCGCTTGGCTCTGTTAATGTTTTAACTGTTTTCTATTGTTATAGTCTGTCTCCAGACTTTTGTTGTGAATTAATTATACTATTGGATGACCAGGCAGTACTAATGAGGAATAGGTTGGCCATATTATCTCTAGCGTCTCGATTCCTGGTAGCTCTCCTTTAACTATTTGTAAACTTATAGTTCCAATGCTAGAACTTGACCTTTATATCTTGTAACTCTTTAAGGAATTAACTCACGCTAGCCAGCTCGTTTAACTATTGCTTGACAACCTTTCTTAACCATGGTTTTTGGGTTAAAATCTTGAGGCCGTAAGGCTGGAGTAGTGTTGTGTACTGTTGCATATCCTCAACTTAATTGTTCCCCCAACTTAAATTATAGTAGTATTCTGGCTGGCACATTTTCGTGCTGGGGCTCAATGGGACTAATTAGAACTTAAACAAGGTGTTCTTTACCGAGATTTTAAATAAACCGGAAATAACCATAGACTTCATCTGATTGTCCCGCGAGGACTTGAAACAGAAATTCTACGCAGTCTTCATGACACACCCACTGGAGTACACTTAGGTATTCACAAGTCAGTTGAAAAAGTCCATTCACGTTTTTATTGGTCTGATCTTCATTGATACACCATAGCATTGTTTCAGCAATGCCCTCCCTTATTGTGAGGCTAGGAAATCTCAAAGAAATGCTAAGGCACCACTATAGACGTTTAGAGTTCTTGAACCACTGCAACGGATAACCATATATACTAGGCCCCTTTCCAAGGACAGAACGAGAAAAGAAAATAATTATGGCTGTATCAGACTACATTACTTGTTGGGTGGAGGAATATGTTCTAACAAACCAGAATTCAGCCACTTTGCTAAGTGTAGTGGTGGACGAATTCGCCAGCAGGTTTAGTGCCCCTACTAAACTTTACACCGACCAACCATGGTCTGACGAGACTTAAACATGTGTACACATAGTAGCCCAGAAGACTAAAATGGAACAAATGCTCATACTTCACCTTTTTGAAGAAAATCCTTCAATATTGTATGAATAAAAACTCAAACGACCATGCTCATGCTCATTAAAAATGAAAATAGGAGAATTGGCTCCAAACAAATCCTTTTACTCCTTTTTTTGTATGAATAAAACGAAGCAAAGTGTCCTGATTTGAAGCAAATCCTTCAAAAAAGTGAAATATGCTTAGTAGAAGACTCATCTTTGAAAATGGCACAATTTCGGATAAATTTGCGTAAAAGCGCCTGAAATTGGCGATTATAAAACATTATATAGATTCTCGGAAGAAAATGAATCATGGTTGAGCAAACACTTTCTTGGCAAAGGTGATGAAAGGAGAGGAGGCGCCCTAACCTCCAAATAAAAACTTCTGATATTTGTACGGTATGTAGCAAGCCCTGGATACCAGTACGGTGTTACACAAGAGTTTAATGTTCACCAAACGACCTTGAGTAAGACAGTTAATTATGGATCAGATAAAATTATTGAAAAAGTTGTTGTGTGGATAAAATGTCTATCATCACTTCAAGAAATCCAGAGAGAAAAAGCTGAGTGGCAGAATTGATTTAAATTACCAACATTTATAGGAGTCTTAAACTGTAAGCTATTTAAAATTTCAAAACACAGTGTACACAGGGATGATTGATGATATCAACAGAAAGGGGGCTGCCTCACTAAATTTACATTTAACTTGTATTGCCTGATAAATATTTACAAGCATTGATATAAGATGATCTGGCTCTGCACACGAATCAAGAATTTGGAAGAACTCAACTGTAAGGGCGAAATTAAAAACATTTAAAAATTTCATTTTACTAGCAGATTCAGGATATGGAATTGAACCATGGTTGATGACACCATATTTAAATATAAATACCAGACGGAATATTACATTTAACAGACTTTGTAAATCAGAAAGATTAATAATAGACAAAACGTGTATTAATCACAATTTATGAATGCGGGGAATGCCAGGCCTCCACCGTGGTTCGGATTCCACGTTAAACTGTAGGTCCTCCATTTCATCTAACAATTACCCTACCTTTACACATTAGCGTAAGTGCGTATAACCCGAACGGATAGTAAGACGCTGTGCTAATAATAATACAGTGAGTTTATATTGAAACAATACCCACTGGGTTGCAGAGCTGTAAATTCAAATTGGTTATGAAAGTTTTCAGCATGACCCAAAGTTCATTCGTGGATAAACAAACTGAGTAACAATTCACTAATATACGGTCCTTCATTAATTACACCCTATGCTGTTAGCTTAAAGTAATTTGATATATAATAACGGATCTCTGGTGTTTTAGTTTAATAAGTGTTTTCCTTCCAGATATAAGCTAGATACTATGTTTTGGTGTCGTTACGCTGAGGCCATATTATTATAAATCATACATACTGTAATTTTATAAAAGTGAATAGGAAAACCATTGACGCGCACAGGATGGGAGCAAAGCCATTGCTCCTCCACACCCCTTCCTCACAAGATCATAAATAGTTTTGATACAATCTAAAAACAAATGAACTGTACAACCGAATATAGAACATTGAAGATAAGTCGAATACATAGACTAAATATTATGACCATACTTGATTTGCAAATGATTACGCATTAAATGTAACGCTAAGATTTTCAATTGGAAAAAGTATAAAAATATCTTCAATACATCGTATTCTCCAGTTACAGCACCCCCGCTCAAGATACATTTCTGGGTCCACCACTGAGGACACTGCCAACAGCAAATACATTAGTTTCCATAGCCATGAGCCAGGAGTGACTGGCAATGAAGAAATGTACATTGAATTAAACTATTTATCATTATTATTATTAATAATAATACTTAGCACTGCGTCTTACTATCCGTTCGGGTTACACGCTTAAGTACTAATTACGCTAAGGGGTTAGGAATATGGAAGGTTGAATATAGAGGAAGTGAACCCGCATTTGTGTGGAGGGAGAGTGTAAAACCATTTAGTAAAAACCATCCCAGTTCACCCGATTAAGATTCGAACCTCGATCTCTTTCGTCCGTGGCAGTCTAACCCAACACGAAAGTAGTGCATTAGCTAACTACGCCACCGAGGCAGGTCAATTTATTTATTAAACTCATTTAGGTACTATTAATAAAAAACAGTTGTAATTTTTAATTTTTCCATTCATTTCATTCTGCGCATACAAATTTTAGTTTAATTTTAAAATATTAATTACAAGTATTTTTTTGTTGGAAAACTAAAGTGCTTTATGAAAATAACTGGTCATGGTTCTAAATTCATCATTGTTGACATTTTTTTTATCATAGATTAATGATTATTTAAATAATTCTAGCATATTAATTATGGCCAGGGCTACCCCTATGGGTGTGCAAATGTTGCGGCCGTACAAGGCCCCACTATTTGGAGGGCTACGCGCTTGCTTATATCACAGGGAAAAACAAGTTGGGGTGGGGATTTTCGCTTGCGTGCTCCCCGTATTAGGCGATCTATCAAATATTGTCAGCGTGTAAAACAAATAAAACCATAACCATGTGGTTTGGTTTATTGAACGTGTGAAGCGAGTTCTCCGTTTGTTTGTCTGTTTATGGTGGATATGTCTAACGATAACTTTTGAACGCATTAACTGATTTAATTCAAACTTGGCAGAGATCAACCCTTATGTGTAGTTTAAAAACACGGCTTCTAGCGTTAATTTATTACATGTATTTAACTTTATGGGCGTTTCCTAATATCTCATACGGCTGAAAATTAGTATATAGGTGCAAACTCCTGTGATAATACTAAACAAAAATTAAGCAAAAGCAATGTATTACTTGAGGTTGGGGAAGTCAAATAAATAGGGGCCATACACACGAAGTTGGCCCACGGTCCCACATCTCTTAAGGGCGTCCCTGTTTAGGGAAGTTTAGGCATTTAAACAGTTCTTGAGTTGTACGGGGGAGAATCGGTCATTTCAATATGAAGTACAAAACACATTAATACTTGTTATAAACTTATTTGGCTCACTATGTAGTTTATGTAATATGCCATTAAGTATCGGAACGAATATTTATGCTAAATAGATTTAAATTATTCTCCGATGGAACATTATTGGTAAAAACCACGCGTCAAATCAGTAAATTATATTAAACCACCTGTTGAAAATATCGCACTTCTATCATCCTCATTCAATATACAGTTTGTGTCTAACAATGTTTTGTTTTCTTTTCCCCTTCTGAAATTTCCCCTCACTCCCACTGTTGGGCAATTTCTATATTCAGTTAGTTACACAGAGTCCGAGCCAAATTCTTGGCTCTTGTTTGGTACTCTTTGTCTCCGACCAATGTCTGTTTGGATATTTTTATTTCGTTTAGTTTAAGTTTTGTTATTGCATTCTATTTTATGTTTAATCGCATCAAATATTGCTATTTACTAGTTTGTTTTCACTTTTGCATTCTGCAATTATTTAGGCTTACATTTATACAATACAATACGTTTTCGAATATTCCTACATATACCATAGGGTGGTAAAGTGCAAGTACACAAGTGATGCTAGAGACTAGTTGTGCAGGTTGATGAATTATTCTAAGACGCGTATTGTGCTACGCTTGTCCCAAACAAAATGACCGTAAGTTACCAATATGAAGTGGCATCGTCTACAAGTGGTGGATTCACTCGCCTGTTGTTCATGTGGCGTGGCAGTTTATACAAACTAATTTACAGGGAATTTCTACTCTTTATTGCAACATTTGGAATACTCAGCGCACTTTACAGGCATGCTTTCACAGAGAATCAAAAACGGTAAGAATTTGACTTTAAAACTTAACTCTCTTGCAAATGTAAACACATGTAAAAGTAATTTTATATCAAATTACAATTTTTAATCTTTTAAAATTAATGTTTATTGATATGTTTATTCCCTACAATTCCGTAAAACTCGATTGCTTATTTACTTTGTGAATTATGCTAACTTTACTGATGTTTCTCTAACTAAAAATTTTAATATTGGCTGCAAGCTTATTATTATTAAAATCATCCAAAATCCAAAAAATACCGACTAAATTGTTTTGAAAACAAAAAAAACGAAGAACCTAGATAATCCAAACTCCATTTCACTTGGTGGTCATAGTGAAATTTGTATAGTGCTTACAAATTTAATTTTTAATTAGTGGACATACCATTAGTAAATAAATATATAGGCTTACCAAAACAGTTTATAAATTTTAACCGGAGTAAATCCATAATTAAAACTAAACAATGTGTTGATACGTCTCATTTCGGCACGGCAATAAAATCATAATCTTTATCCAAGCGTTTAAATACCCTTATCATTTAGTTACACAATACCACATTGTGCCCATTTGCCATGTAACACAGCATATAAGGAAGTGTGAGTCCGTCGGCCACTAGGAGCAATCAGAAAAGCAGTGACTGGTCTAATTTAATAAATTAATATATATATGAATTATTATATGTGCAATAACATAATCCACCATAGTTTTTAGACAATTTAAATATCTTTATAAATTCAGTCCCTGTATAAAATTACTTGTACAGTTATAATTTAAAAATATGATCAATAATCGCGTGTCTGTTTGTTGGCGCCAAGTAGCTGACGATCTCACACATCGAGAGCAAGAACTCTGGAGCCCGTGTGCTTGAACACTCTTTTTTTTTTTAAATTTTGAGGCACTAGAAGAACTATCTCAAGCCTTCCCAATATTTACCATATTTATTTAAAACTTATGTATAGACATATTTTTAATTATTGTTTATGGATGTGGGGAATGCCAGGCCTCCACCGTGGTTCGGATTCCACGTTAAACTGTTGGTCCTCTATTTCATCTCACAATCACCCTACCATTACACATTAGCGTAAGTGCGTATAACCCGAACGGGTAGTAAGTCGCGGTGCTAATAATAATAATAATAATAATAATAATAATAATAATAATAATAATAATAAATTAGCTAACAGTAACGTCCTATATTAAGCATTTGATATTTGTCATGTAATCTTACGCAACAGTAAACATAAAATTAGCCATCATAAAGACCTGCCTTGTGACACCTCAAATCAGTCGGTAGTGTGCTTATCTACTGATCTAAGGGTCCCAGGTTCGATTCATGGTATAGCTGAAAAATGTATTATTGGTGAAATGTGGGTTTCCCCTTTCACACAGATTAGTTAACGGCTAGAGAATGTGTGTTTTTTTTTAGATTTAAGTCGGTTCTAAAGTCATGTGCTGACATAATCAGTCGGTTAAGAAAGTGCACGTTAAATACCTCAAATAAATGAAAATAAATAAAGACCTGCCATCATCAGTTTGACATTATTTTAAGTAATGAATGACTACTATTAATTCATGTTGCAAAATGATAGTCGAAAAGGTAAAAAGGTACTCCCCTTCTTTCCATTACATTCCTTAAGAGTTAGTTTCGAAAAACCGTACAAACTTTAAAATTTATGTCTCCATACCAGGCAGGGTACGTGAAACTATACATAATTATATTATATCACCTTTAATTATACAAAACGTCGTTATTTTAAATATTTTAAGAATCATTTCGGTGGCTGCGTAGTCTAAAGCGTTACTATTGAAATAGGGGGTGGGTTTTTTGAAAAAATTTCCCACCCCAAACCCATTGAAAGCAATTTATCAGCCCGCAAGGGCGCCAATACCATTCATGTTGTGATTGTACGTATCCCTATGTCGTGTTCGTTTTCGAGAGCCCTTCGGGGCTAGTGTTAATGTTTGTCTCTATATGTTTCCCCAGGTTTTTATTCATGTTTTATATATATGTTTAAAAGAAAATAATAAAACCTATCAAACAAACAAACTATTGAAATATACTAGACACCTGATGACGGGGAGATTGAAGTTCGAATCTCGGTCGGGTGTACTGAGGGCTTTTTTTCCTAAAAAGTTTTCCACTCTTTCTTCAAGCAAATTCGGATATATTTCCTTTAAACATAACATTTATAATCCCTAAGACCACTAGAATAATTTGTCCATAAGCATAATTTAAAAAATAAGGTAAGGCTTCAAACGTAAAACAACCATTTGCTTCAACCATAGTAAGGAGACAGTAGAACAGTAGTATCTGACGGTTAAGATAATTACTAAAACTACTTTCATCTAATCATATACAAATTGATTCTATCTAAAGCTGTCACTATTGAGAAATATTATTAACACCGATGAAATATCCTGGGTCGACTAAATTTTTTTTTGTATTTTCTAAACGACCCTTTCTGCCGTGTTGTTACCCTACATTGAGCAGAGAAAAGCATCAACAAATGGTTACACCCTCCTTCAAATAGTTCCAAAAGTCATCTAGGGCAGTGGTTCCCAAACATTTAGAATGGCGTACCATCCTAACAATTTCCGTAATTTGTAGTACTACCAAGATGAAGCGCAATATTTACAATTTCGGTACATTTTTAATTGTGCCCAGGGATATAATAACAAAGACCGCGCGGATGCACCGTCAGTCTGAGATTGAATCAATGCTGTTCTAACTACTGTTTAAAACACTTACTTTTGGCTGAAATTGGTTCAAATGTATTTATACAATTTTATTAGGCCCCATCTTTTTACGAATTTAATTTGATTGTTTAACTTTTCACGGCCTACCACCGGGAATAATTGTAGGTACCACAGCTTGGAAACTGCTGGTGTAGGGAGTTTATATTTTCTACTGGAAAGTTTCCAAACTCTTCTCGCAGGTGAGCCCCCCCAACTTGGCCAAGATCTCCAGAAGCTCTTTGGAATTGGAAGTAATAAGCATAAGGGGGAACTGAAAGTGAAGGATAGGAAAATTTTAAACCCTTGATGACCATAGAACCTATTCCTTTTTAACACCTATTACCCATTCAGACTATAAGCATATTTTACACTTATGAGGGTGGAGAAAGGACACATTTAAAGTAAATGTTCCCAAACTTGCTTGAAGAGAGTGGGAGACTATACTATAATTATGAAAACCACCCTTAGTACAACCGACCGGGATTTAAATTCTGGTATCCTCAGTATCTGCAATCCATTCTATTGCAAGTGCAGAAGTGCCATTTAGGGAGGACAGGGTGAGTCAATCGCCCCACCTCCCACACATCACCCCAGAGCTTATTTTTTTGTAAAAAATTAATAATTGAGTAATACTACTACTAGAGAAATAAATGGTACGGAACGCCACACAGACTTTCTCACTCCATTGCTTAAAAATGGAGATATTTACTAAAAACTCATAATATATGTGAAACGAAATAATATACACTAACACAAGCCCAAGAAAAAGTTGCCCTATACTTCCGCAAGAATTTTTGACTCCCGGTTTTAAATTTTATAATTTTATTTTTAAAGCATTAAAGTCCTCATTTTTATATTTGGACCAATAAAAAAGATCGATATTGGGTCCACATGGGCCAACACTTCGTATTAAAATTTTGACTTCCGGTTAAAATTTTCGAAATTTTATTAAGGGCAGCACATCTTATGACTATTAAATTGCTATTAAACACCTCATTTATAAATTTAGACTAATAAAAAAGGTAAATATTGACTATTGAGTCTAAAATGATATAGATAGATCATTGCTATACAAACATTTCCCCTAAGAGGTTAAAGGAAAAAGAACATAATATTTTTTAGAGACTTGCTAATTTACTCACTCTATGGAATTAGAGAATTATTGCTTTAAAACTTAAATAGTATTTATATACAACTAAATCTCACAAAATTGTATTAATATATTTGCTAATATCTCAGAAAGTTAGTGTTTTTATAATGATATATTTCAAATAATTTTTTTTTTAAATTTTTAATGCAATGATAAATTATTTGGTATCTCAAATAATTTCAGATATACGGAAATTTCTACTTGTGTAAAGTACCCTAAATTCATTTTCATTGGAAAATAAAATAGCCATTTTATTTATATTCTTAATCAACGCCCAGATACGAATTTTAATCAAAATCATTAGAGCCGATTTTTAGAAAATCTATTTTTTTTCTCATTTTGCCCTTTATTAAACTACTCTTAGCCTTGGGGTTAAACAGACATACAGACTGACGGCATCGCAAAATACACTTTTTAGTGTTCGGGGGGTCATGACACGTAGATATAAGGTTGGAGCTTGAAAGTTAAAAATAAATAAATCCTTTTTTCAAGTCTTACCCCTCTAATTAGTTCCTTTTGATATAAAAACACTATATAAAAAAATTTGAGCAATAAATTCTTATTTTTATGGGTAGTTCAAGTTACTCAAAGATTACAAAATTAATATTATTATTATTAGCACCGCGTCTTACTACCCGTTCGGGTTATACGCACTTACGCTAATGTGTAATGGTAGGGTGATTGTGAGATGAAATGAAGGACCTACAGTTTAACGTGGAATCCGAACCATGGTGGAGGCCTGGCATTCCCCACATTCACAAGATGTCTTGTCAGAGGTGAAGGAAGGGTTTGGTAATCAGATAAATCTTTGCCGGGACCGAGGATTGAACCCCGGCTGCCAGCATAGAAGTCTGACACCTTACCCCTAGATCGCCAGGTCACCAAGATTACAAAAATTCAACAGATTATGATGAATATATTTTAATTTATTATAATTTATTGCAAACAGCTTGGTAGTCAGTATATATTTAAATACATTAATATTATATAATATGTTCAGTTTCTTGTTCATGTTATCAGTTTGACAATAGCAAACTCTAAATTTATGAGGCTCAGACAAAGTTTCCTGCTGTCAGGGTACATTCTACGATGCTCCTCAACAACTTGCAGCAGGAATTGTAGCTGCATTTCATCATGGGTTATTAATCCACTTTACTCCTGAATGAGTGCAACTCCACGTTCAGCATGGTCATTAACAACTTTTAGAGACTTTATTGTTTCTATAGCTTGCTTGTAGTTGTCTCTACCCTCCCACAAGTCTAGATCAACCGCGAGAAATCCTTCTGAATGTTCCAACATTCTGAACAGTGTCAGTGACTTGGCTGTAACAAAATCTTCCAAGTTTTTGGTTTTGAATGAATGAAGAGATGCAGTGATTCGCTTGGAATGGTTTTGGTCTCCTTCATTCTGCATGGCACTCACCATCAGTATTTTGGTTGATGAACTTGCCCTTCTGTCGAATAAAGCTAAACCAACAAGTTCCTGTGACAAATACCACAAGTGCTTGGAAAACTTATGTGAAGTTGACTTTGAAATGGCCGAATGGATTGCTGAGTATTCATTTAGCGACTTTAACAGCAACAGGTTATTATATGGAGCACTTGAAGCTTGAGGTGAAGAGATCCGGGCTTTCAGGTAGACACGTACCGCGAAAACACACACATCACATAATCCTTTCTCTTGCTTAGAGTAAGTTTGAATTGAGCCTTGAACATCCAGATATTGAGGCTGTATGTCACTTTGGACATCCAGTGGGCATGATGCATTGCTCCGGGTGACATAAATCGCACTCCTCTGGCAGGAGTAGCACCAAGAAAGATAATCACAAATTCTAAGAATTCTTTATAATCACCCTTGACTGATTCTGTTCTAGATGTTTGTTGGCAAAATCGATGGTACCTTGATTTATATCTTCTACTAAATTTTCGACACCAGCTGCAATCCCTGGTTCAAACTTGTCAGTATCTATGAATACCTAGGATTCCTGGAAGCGTTTGAATAGTGCAACCTCGGGACAGGATTTGACTCCCACACACGCTTCAAACACTGCACCAATTATTATTTCCATGATATGATGCCTGCATGCCAGTGACAAGATCTCCTTCTCAAGTTTTGATTCTAGGACACAGGCACCAGTGATATGACCCGTGTTTGAGCTGGTCGTGTCGAAACACATTGCGCAGATGCTATAGGCTATATCCCAGTCTTTAATAGCTTCAAAGACAGCAGCAGCTTGAGCCCACCTGTTCCGGATGAAAGCTTGGCAACTTTGAGTAACTGAGAAACTTCTTTCCCAGAAACTAATACTGGCAGGCGATCGACTTTATCTTTTACACTTAGAGCATAGATCAGTTTACCGTCCCAGTGAATAACAAGGGGAACGTTACCTTAAAACTTTACCTTAATGATTGCAGATCTCTCGGCTCTGTGTTCTAATCTTTGTCAACGAATTGAGTCTCTATTTAGAGCAAGTTCATCAATGTTCTGTCTTAAACTTTTGGCAGTTTCTGCTATAACAAAAACGGCCTTTTGGTCTGACACTTTAGTACGATCAAGAGCTGCTGCGAATTCTGAATTAACTACAGTCCCCCCCTTTTTTTTTACCTCAAATTTTATGTCTCCAACAGCCTCTTCAATCGCATTTTCCTCAGTTTTAATCTTTTCATCGCCATCTTATGATGAGCTGTTTTCAGAATCAGCAAATGAAACTAGTTCAGCTATAGAATCTTCTAACAACCTCATTTGCTTCATTCGCAGTCGTCTGGCATTCATTATTTCCTCTGTTTCAGATGCCCTTTTCTCTTTAACAGCAAGCGTGTTATCTACGCCAGCCACTGACCCAATTCTTCCTTTTTCTCTCTGGGCTATCAAAAAATCCTTGTCTTATTGTAATACTGACGTCTTGGTTAATGCATTAGAATGACCAACATCAAACAGATCTTCGAGTTTGGAAACAAAAGCTAACTCTCTTGCACGCTGAATTGGTGACGTTCGCGCTTTGTTCTTCTTCAGAAGTTGCTATTCTTCAAATAACTTTTCAAGCTTGATTTGGAAGTTTTGATGGTCTCTCATTGGGATTCGAGCTTTTTGCCAAAACTTTGCTATTTCTGTGATGGTAACAATGGATGTCTTTATGTTCTCCTTCAATTCAAGATGACGATGTAGGAAAAATCCAAGAGCCACACGCAATGATGGCAACTTGCTACCTGTTAATTCAATAACATAGTCGCCGAGAATATATAGCCCGGTTTGAGATCTTGTTACTTTTGCCATTTTCAATCAGTAATAAATCTGAAAGAAATATGCCATATCATTTGAATCATGAATATTAATACAAATTAGAATATAACATCACAAAATTGCCATTTTTTTATTAATATTTAACTGTCTGTCACTTATTGTATTACTTATATGTCAAATGGAGCAGGGGCACATTGATACGTTTTTAAGTTTCTGTTTCACTTATTGAAAATATAAATGTATCTGAAAAAAAAATTGTGAATACTTAAGTATTTCCACTTCCAGTCAAGTCATAATTTTCTTCGAATAATTCCTAGTGCATACTGCAGCTTGGCACAAAGTGAAAAGGGACCAATTCATTTTCAAGGGGATAATGTTTGTCCCTTGCCAATAATCAAACCTAGCACGCTACCAATAAAGTGGCAGAATAATAGTAAAATAAAAAAAAAATATATATATATATATATAGTAATTTAATAATCATGCGAGAGCAGATTGAATAACATAATGCAAATATATTTTATTAAATACTACCGTATTGGCGTACTACCGTATTGGCGTACTCACATTTAACTTATCTATACAAAAAAATCTACTCACCACATAAATGGGTTATTCATTGTGCCACATGTTGAAACAGAACAATTATACTAATTAAGAATACATTAATTGAAATTATCCTTGAGTTTGTAAAAGCAATATCTTACCTTTCTAGGACAACTATTCAATCCTATGTGTCTATTGTTCCTCCTCACTAAAATACAAAAACCTTGATGCTTTGAAAGTTTTACTTCTAAGAGTTCAGAACATTACAGCTACACAAAATGGCTGATCTATATTTTGGCATGTGACTTTGCAGTTTGCCAATAAAGTCTAGTGCTGCCATCTATGAGTCTTGATGTGAAGCTTAATTATTTTTAAATATGTTCTTAGTATAGTGTTCCAAGCCCTTCTCTAAATTTATCATATAAACTAGAAACTTCACCATCATTGAGCTATCCCTAAATATTGTTCTATTGTAATCATATTTCACCTGAATTATTTTTTTTCCATGAAAAGGAACAAATTAGAGGGTAAGAAGATTATATTCCCATAGTTGAAAAATAAGCTCCACCCTAATCAAAATCCATCCACATCTCGGTTTAGATTTTTTTACGGTCGTAACACTTAACCTTCAGTGCTCAAAAAGATAAAAAAAAAAGTTTGCGTATGGATTGAAAATTATTAGTTTTATAAATATGTTTCAAATAAAACTTTTCTTACTATAACTAGAACTTCATATTTCAAAGAGTTACAGAGATATGATGAAAAATTAGAATTTACGCATCAGACCGGAACCCTTTAAGTCATTTTGACAAAAATTGAGAGTAGCCATTTTGTTTGTAATATTGATCAATGTCTGGAAATGAAATTTAATCAAAATCGTTAAAGCCGATTTTGATAAAAATCAATTTTTTCTCTTTATGCTCTTAAGGAAACTAGATTAATTTTAGGCTTTGATATCCAATTCCATAAATCCCTCGGGGCAACCCTATGAAAACCCTAGATACCATATTTTAGCCCAATCGGTAAAGCAGTTTAGGCTCTACTCCGAGGTACAGACAGACAGACAGACAGATGGAAATGCAATAGCCACTTTTTTGGATTTGGGTGTCATGAAACGTCGAAATTCATTATAATCTTGAGTTCGATTGTTTTTTGATGATTACAATAATTTATCTGCGTGTAAGGTAGTGAGAAAGTAAAAATATTGATATTGGATTGCACAATGGTCAACACTTTGTATTAAAATTTCAACTTCCGGTTAAAATTTTCGGCATTTTATTAAAAGTTTCACAATTTGTGGTTATCGCACTGCTTTTAAATACCTCATTTATAAATTTAGACCAATAATAAAAGAGGTGAATATTGACAATTGAGTCTAAAATGATAGAGATAGATCATTACTCTACAAACATTTCCCTTAGGAGGTTAAAGGAAAAAAGAACTTAAACTTTTTGAGAGATTTACTTATTTACCTACCCTATGACATTAGAGAATTATTGCGTTAAAACATAAGTAGTATCTCTGTACAACCAAAGCTCACAAAATTGTATTAATATATTAATTGTTAATATTTCAGAAACTATTTTTTATAAAGATTTATTTCTAATAAAAGTTTTTTATTTTTAAGGTGCGGTCGCATAGCTATTAATGCACAGTAAAAATGATTGATTTGTGACCGAAATTCTAGATGATCCAATAATGATTTGTAATTTTTTTTAAATATGACTGTATGTACACTTTTCTAAATTGACATTAAATTTTATAGTTAATTTTTTATGCATATATTTTTAAAATTAACTCAAAAAACGCATTTTTGAAAATGCTTGGATTCAAAAAAATATATATACCATCTTAAGTTTTGTGTGTAATTTACAAATATAATATTTTTAAACATGTAAACCTATTCCCTCGGCTAGAAATCGGTCATTAGTTACATAAATGTAGGTTTATTACAAGATAGGAGTGGAAACCCTCACCACAATTACTCTAGCCAAGAGAGAGGTGAAGTTTCTCGGTAGAACCCGAGACTCAGTTGGCAGTAATCCTATTGTTCGCTTGACAGGACAACACTAATGGCCTTGAAACTTGTTCAGAGGACCAGCTAGAATATTTCAGTTTTTTTTTTTTCTTTTCAAGCTAGAAACTGAACCTACATCAATATTATTTCATAAAATATATCATTTAATTTATTTCTCAATGTGGATTTTTAACGTGAAATTTTTGAAAACAAGGATTATATCCGCACATGACTTACAAACTAGCTTTTAGCTATGATATACATAACAGTTTACTAAAGTTAAATTAACGACTCTACCTGGTATCGAAACCGGGATCCTTAGCATAGTAAGCACAAGTCTTACAGATATATCTAAAGTGTCGGTTAAAATATAAAGAGATATGTATTACGTTAAATATGATAAACAACTTTAAATAAATATTAAAATAATATAACGATAAAAGCATAGCTGTGTTAAAATAATATTCAATGCCAAAACTGGATTAAATTGGAATGTTGCGTAAGTTGACGCACCTTATGATGACTCTCGACACACAAGGTATTAAATTATTTACATTTATTTTATATTGAAGATTGAATATTAAAANAAAAAAAAAAAAAAATTTATGCTTCTATAGTAATTCACTTTTTTTGGGGTCAGCGTAGCCTTTTGAATTGTTCGGAAACTATGTGTGCTATCTGTCAAGTAGACCAGGGTTGGACTAGGCCTACAAAAGGGCGTAAAACTTGTATTTTTAGAGGGCGTAATATATTTTGAAGAGCCCAATTTTTTCTTACCTGTTTACTGTAAAATAACTATACGAGTTCTGGTAGAATTCAATGATATTCATTGATAATAAAAATATTGGTAGTTCCAGTAAGGACTTTCAAAATAATATTTTTTTGTATTTTCCCCATGTGTCTCAAAGCCTTGTTTAATATTGTGAATTGCGTAGGTTATGTTCAATAAATATAGTATAAATTCATTGACTAGGTGAATTTTATTTCACAAAAGTGAAAAAACATCAAGCATTTAAGAAACAAATTGTACAAGATATTATAGTATATCCTTGGCAAGGATCCCCGGACTATTTGGATACAGCCTGTCTCAACAATATCCATCCTGAGCAAACTGGGTCCGTCTCGGAGAAAAGGAAGTGTAGACATCACACACCCAATTACCTCAACTAAACCTGACTTGAATCAGCGCTGAATACAAGTCTTTTCAAAGCAACACATAAAATAAATTTTCATTTTCACGCCAAGGCTAAGCTTTTAAAAATTTAAATTTTTAAAATTATTAAATGAATTCAACTTTACTTATTAAAATACTGAGATCGTAACACCACTCCCTCCCCCTACCTGGAATAAGTTTTGATCACGTTCTCTCTCTCACCCTTTTCTATTTCTAATTTCTCTAATTAACTTACTGTGACTAGTAATATTAAATGTATATTACACGTATTATTATGTTATGAATGGGATCTATTTAGCCTCTTGTCATTGATATAATAATTATTATTATCTTCACATCACCCAACGAAAGTACTTGCTATTTTCATTATATACGCTGTGGCATTCAAATATAACATCAGGACCTACTCACCAAGGTCACACACTTTCAATTCATCATTCACTAATCTTACAACATGATACGTATGTTCCATCACTTCTCAGTAAATCAAATATATATATATATATATGCAATTACTTCTTTCTGGGTATTGATTGATCAGGAATTTGTCGCTTTCATTACTGTCACTTCCCAACCAAACACCCTCCCCCATTAAAACAAATTAAATCATACCTACGTGCTTGGCTCACACCGTTTTGAGAGTAGCTCCTGAATATACTAGGTACTTTTATCAAATGAGGAATATATGAATAGAGGCTTTATCTTAATTTTACGAATCTATCTAAACTCTATAATCGTTGGCTCCTGAACTTGTTGAATGGCGTGCCACCCAAACAATTTCCGTATTTTGGAGTGCCACCAAGATCGTGCTGAATATTTAATATTTAGGTACATTTTAATGGCGCCCAGGAATATAATGACACAACACTATTTATAGATCAACAGATTTTAATTATCATTATTTAACATTTCTACTCAACCAATACGGATAATAGGATACAGTTATCAACGAAATATAAAATAACACTTATATTTACCCTTCCAACAACTGTTTAAATCTTTTTTCCTTTTGGTTTGACTTGGTCGTAATATATTTATGGTATTTGATGAGACATTATCTTTTTACAACTTGAATTTGCTTGTTTTGTTTGACTTCTAACGGCTTACTAGCCGGAATAAGTGTACGTACCACGGTTTGGGAACCGCTGCTCTAGATAATTGAGCAGAATACTTAGCGCGTCCTCTTACTAAGTTAATTGTTTACATCCCGTTGGGAGACTAATATTTATCATATTTTGATTAATTCACAGCCTCGAGGTAGAACGTGCATGAATAACTTTCCGATTGATTTTAAAAATCTAGAGAATCATTATATTATATAATTAGTCACAATTTTTTCCAAACAACATAGCAATAAGCATTAGGCATAAAATAATTACGTTTTCATTAAACGCAGATTTAAAACTGTTTCAATTTATTGGAAAAATAAAACAGTTTTCTAAGTAGAGTATATTAGAAACCAGCAATCCAACATTGCGTTGCCCATGATTCTTCAAAAATTTGTTAAAAATAGGCTAACTAAGAAGCTAATTATAAATTTAAAAATCCGGATAAGGGGTGCATTCGGACCCCCTCTCGTCCACCTGTGTTAAATATTTCAGATATCTGCGTGCCGTAGATTTGGCTGGGAATTGCACACAAACAAACAAACAAACACACAAAGGCAAACACTTACTTTTATTAATATTATTATATATAGGAACAAAGCTTATTCAACGTAGCCTTTATTCAAACACTTTTTGAGCCTAAAGCTCCATGTAGAGGCGGCCGACCGGTCTCTGCTTTGTATTTCAGAATACAGAAAACCAAACGACCAAAAGAGTGACACACGCCAGAGTGGGGAAAGTAATAGAGTGGTGGGGGTATTTCCTCTCCTCAAGCAGGTACTCAGTTCGAGAAGGAAGATAAGACCCAAAAATTAATTTGGTCTTATATTCTGCTGTGCCTTAATAGTACTACTATGTTGCGATGATAAGTTATTTAGTATCGCAAATAGTTGCGGAGATAAGTAAACTTCTGCTTCTGTAAAGTATTCCTAAATGTAATTTTCATGGTAAAATGAAAATAGCCATTTTATTTATATGTATTTAGCACCGCGTCTTACTACCCGTTCGGGTTATACGCTTTAAGTACTAATTACTCTAATGGATTAGGAATTGCGGAGGTTTAATTAAAGGAAGTGAACCCGCATTTGCGTGGAGGGAGAGTGGAAAACCATTTAGGAAAAACCATCCCCAGTTCACCCGACCGAGATTAGAACCTCGATCTCCCCGTCCTCAGCGGTCGAGCTCAACACGACAAGCGCGTTAGCCAACTACGCCACCGAGGCGGGTTTTTATTTATAATATTGATCTACTCTTAAATACGAATTTTAACCAACATTGTTAGAGACAATCTGGAAAAAAAAATTGATTTTTTCTATTTTTACTCTTTATTAAATTATAGCACATGTTCTCACTATCCGCTCGGGTTATACACTTAAGTACTAATTACGCTAGTGGGTTAGGAATTTGGATGGTTAAAGGAAGTGAACCCACATTTATGTGGAGGGAGAGTGAAAAACCATTTAGGAAAAGCCACTCCCAAATCACCCAAGCGAGATTCTAACCTCGATCGCCCCAACCTCGGTAGTCTAGCTCAACATGAAACTTGCTAGTTAGCCAACTACGCCGCCGAGGCGGGTTTCACCCTTTATTAAGCTACTTAATTTTAGGGTTAAGCAGACACAAATACAGACCGCATTGCAAAAAAAAACCCTTTTTAGGGTTCGTGGGAGGGGGTGGGGGGTCACGAAACGTTGACATAAATCAACATCTCAGGCTAGATTTTTGTTTACTGTCACAATATTTAACCTTAGTGTTCGAAAAGTTAAAAATTATTTATATTTCAGTATAGCTTGAAAATTATTGGTTTTATAAAAATATGTTTCAAATAAAATAATTTTATTATAAATAGATCTACATATTTGCCACTATAAGTAATTTCATATCCCAAAGAGTTACGGAGATATGATAAAAAAAATAATTAGAATTTATGCTTCAGACCGGAATTATTAAAGTCATTTTGACGAAAATTTAATATTAGCCATTTTGTTTATAATATTGATCAATGCTTAGGAATGACATGTAATCAAATCGTTGGAGCCGGCTGTAAGGTAAGCGAGAAAGTAAAAATGTTAGAGTTGTACTTTTAATATTAAAATATTTCAATTTTATAAGTGCTTAAGAAATAAAAGATGAGATCTTTTGGGGTTAAGTGTGCCGTTAGAAAGCACATAAAAATTCAGGAAATCGCTTGAGGTAATAATATATTATCCGACAACGCCATATCCTGTTAAGAACGCTCCCCGTAACATCTAGTGTTAGTGCATATGATGAGTGTTTTTGAGGAAGCTAAATACTTTTTTCTACCCTCTAAACGATCTACTGTTTTATATAAAACTGCTCTCCACGACATGAGCTATTTTTTGAAGCTCAAAGAAAACTGAAACAACCTATCTTGAACTTAGAGCGGCTAAGTCTCTACACAGTAATTTTATTGGTTTAGTGCAGCAAGTAAGATTAAATAAATAAATTCAAGCGATTCTAGTTGTACTTGATAAGGTTATAAAAGACAAAGTTTAAAAAGTTGGCATCCGAGCTAAAATGGAGCAACAGTGCTTCCTCTTTTATCTTTGAACAATGGATCTCATACTGGATAAAACCAACTCCCTCTCCCAGAACCTTCAATCCCAGGATTAATATTTGATGGCATAGGGGTGCCTGATCAAAAGCAAAATGCAAAGTCGCTGGCCAACAACAGCAACATAGAAAGGGCTGTGACAGAATACAAAGGACTATGGTGTAATGTCTAGTATATAACGTGGCCCTCACTTCGGTGGGACAAACTATTTTAATATACGAGATACAGTTATGGATGAGTTGAACCACCGATTATTGAAGAGTCAGGATATTATGAAATCAACGCGTGCTCTTCAAAAAGAAAAGTTGCTTTTTGGATGGTAAAATACATGGCAGGTCCCTCATTGACGGTGGAATGGTCTAAAGGCGTCACTTTCTCAATATAGTGGACTGCTGATAATGGGGAGATCAGCGTTCGAATCTTGGTTGGGGTTACTGAGTGGGTATTTTCTTTAATGGTTTTCCATTCTCCTTCCACGAAAATGCTTCTACTATTCCTATAAATCAATGTTGGTACACCTCTCGTAAAATCAACCTTCCTCATCTCTAACACATTCGTACTTCCCAAACGAGAACTGAGAAATAATGAGAAAATAAAAACACAGAAGGCCAAATTTAAAATTCCGAACTGATTTTTTTAGGTCAATATTGAAAAAATGTATTATACTATTAATGTATCATTAATGATAGTTTTTTATTAAATATGAGAGCTGAAAATCGCTTGATTTGGTATATGAATATACTAAATTAGTTTTAATAGCTCTGTGCAAATACTAGTATCAGTTATAGCTTTAATTGAACACACAATCCTAAAATTTCATTTTCCTATGAAATCCGTTCTGGAAGGCCTTCTATTCTACCAAAATACTACTATATAGCAGGATTCTGGTACGATACAAAGCCTTAGAGAACGGGTTTCTTACAGGATACGGTATACTTCCGCCTCTAAGGTCTAGTGGTCAGAGCTCCTAGTTACATATCCAGAGCTCCCGGGTTCGATCCCTGGTAGTAATCTAGTAGAACCACCTAGAACAGGCTGTGATTGGCTGATATAAATATTCCTGGCTCTCTGATCAGCTGTTGACACTGGGTCAGGACTTTCACCCTCCCCCTGACCACCTTTCCACGCTTTGTATGTGTTACAAACTTGTTGGTTTCTGTCCAAACTTGTTGGTACCTGTCCCATTAGTTTTTGTTTGTGCCCATTGTTTTTATGTGTGGGTATTGGTTTTTTATGTGTACCATTGGATCGTATGTCTGGATAGGATTGGGACTGGCGTTGAAGTTTATTCTTGGGAGTTTTTTATTTATTTATTTATTGGTAGGGAGAACGTGCAGTCCATGGCATCGGGCACACCTCTCATGACGTCCCATAAAATGTCGGCATCGCTAGTGAGTGCGCAGGACAAACCTCTCCCAACAACCGCTTATCTTAAGAGTGTGAGCACTGAGCAGCCGGCAATGGTTCGCTGCCACAAGACCCCTTTCACTTTACCCCTCACTCCGCCATACCCCTCTTTGTGAGCTTAGTGGGTCAAATCCCTCGTGGGTAGGAGATATTGGGAAGGGAAACTTTGATGTCGCAACCGACATTGAGGATAGCATTGGACCCTTAGCGATAGTCGTTAACCCTGAACTTGTTATAAATGTTGAAAGCCGATAGTTATTACCCTAATGAAGAGTCATTATCACGCCCCACCCCTTGACTTAATAATATCACAGTTAAGTCCTCTTAACACACCGGGAACAACCTTTGAAGGCTGTAGCTCAGATGTTGTTTCAACGCTCATTCAGGGGCCGATTTTTCTTAAAAAGCCCTAGTTATTCATCTTGTTGAGTTTCAGCGTTCGCCATGTACGGTAACATGGATTCGAACCTTGATATCTTTTCCCCAATGAGTTGAAATTAAAATGTTGGTCTAAAGAAACAGAATAATAAAATTAGTGTTTGTTAATCTTTTGACAGGTATGTACCATCATTTGCGCTGGGTTGAAATATTAAAAGATGTATAGTGGAAATCTTTCTACCAAGATGTAAATTAAAGAATATAGGTAGTTTAAGAACCAAATAGCCAACGCTATCATTTATGCTTTTAGTGAGGATAACTCCATCTAGATATATTCGAAAATTAAAATTGACACCGGGACACAGAAATCGAACCCGGGACCTTTGATGGACTACTGTTGGCTGAGAAGTAAGATAGAAATGTTCCAGCGTTTACGCGGAATGAGGGAGAGGGAAACAATTTAGGAAGAACTAGTGACAGTACACCTCAGAGGGGAATTGAAACCCCAACCTCCCCCACCATAACTAGATGAGCTACACAGGAAACCATTTATTGAGAACTAATGACAGCACATCTCAGTGGAGATTCGAATCCACAACCTCTCCCACCATAAATAGATGAGTTACACGCACCCTTTCTGGCTAAGCGTATATTTATTAACTAAGATAATGTGTTAGGGATGATTAAGGAAATGTTCCAGCATTTTACCTGGAGGGACAACTACCAACAGTTTACCTGGCAGGGATTTAATTCCATCATCCCCCCCTTGCCAGAATTAAATGAGATGAGTCTGACATTTAGTCGGCGTGGCAACAAGGACTCTAACCTCGATATCTTTAGCACCGCTTATGTATGTTATAACGGTCATTCAATCAAAGACTTTCTTGCAATGGCTGAGTAGACCCCGCATTTGCGAGAGTGAAAAATAAGGCGAAATCTAAAATCAGTTAAAGCTGATGGACCAGATTTACAATTTGATATAATTATACAGGTAGAATGTGTACCAGCATTTGGTTCTGTAACAATACAATGCTTCGTATTGTACAATTACTACCCCACCCAACCTGGTATTACACGTTCGAGTCGCTAAAAGCATACTACCCGCTCCCCAGAATAACCTCGACGAAACCTACAATAGTAATCTTCACTATTGTAGCCCAATGTAGCCCCAACAATCACACAAAAATCAGCATTCTTAAATATCCATTATAATCTGTCTACTAAAATAACTGTTCCACACGTACCTTCTGATCGTCAAGCTGGCCTCGCTACGACGCTGCCGAGTCAAAACCGCCAATGCAAAAGAGTGGGGCGACTACGACTTGAGAAGTCCGTGTTCAACGATCTACCCGGCTCGAAAATTACGTTAACACTAGACAGTATTTTCCAAGAGTCCAGTCACCAAATCAACAAACCCTGTTCTGCCTCCTGGCGNCCCCCCCCCCCCCTTTTGTTCCAGTTTTCTAGACTCAATATAAAGAGGAATGTAAATTGTAAATATATATCATAACTAAAGAACGTTTGGTAGCATTACGGTATCATTACTATTGAACGTTGGAGATGTAGCGTGTTAGGAAAGAACGTTTGATAGAGGTATCATTATCTAAGAACGTTTGATAGATGTATCATTACTATTGAACGTTAGAGATGTAACGTGTTAGGAAAGAACGTTTGATATGGATAGTATTATCAAAGATGGTTTGATATGTAGAACTTCAGGAAAGAACGTCTAACTTTATTTAAATTATGTTTGTAACACTGATTTTTATGGAGGTCATGAACGAAGGACCAATATTAGTTTGTTAAATGTCTAGTCAACGCCATGGGGAAATTGCGTCTGACTTTGTATCTTTTATTTTTACATTGCTAACTTTGTGTTGGGATCACTTTGATCAAACTTTAATGTGAACTGTTAAATCATTGAGTTAACGTAAATGGAAGTTATTTCGTTCGATATGTCAATGTAATATTTGTATAACTTATTCTTTATTTGCGTCTTGAAAGACCTTAAGTCCTGTTTTGGCTTAAGTGTAACTAGTCATAACCCAAATTATGAAAGACCTTAAGTCCAGTTTTCTTTGTGAATGTTCAGCGCGAATAATGCAATGTTTTCTTTTATAATAGTAGCTATAGGATGTTTTCAATTAAGGCCATTTTTCCCGTGTTTGTTTCCTGCTTTGTGCAAATTAAAGTATTCTTCATTTAAACTCTGCTCCTTTACCTGTTGTCATTTATATATGTACGTTGCATCCTTCCTATCCTATAGTTTTAGGGGCCTTACCTATAGGATCGGCGGAGGGTGTAATAGTTCGGGAAAACCCTACAAGCAGGTTATTGCAAACAGTTTCACTGTTTGGATAGCTTTTATAAATTAACTAAATTTGGTTTAAGGTAAGGTAACAAGCTCACACACGCACGCACGCACACACACACGCACACACGCACGCACACACGCACACGCACACACACACGCACGCACACACGCGCACACACACACACATACACTCACACACACATAGTCCGACAGATGTTAATTTTTATTTATAAATTGGTTCTGTAGATTATTACTCAAGGAGAAAGTAACATTTTACTCTGCAACACGTGATTTACGTTATCTTGCACAAAGCTTTTTAAATTATGATGATAAGCCAAACTTACATTCGTATTCATTTCTTAATCACTTTCATACTGAGCCATTTAGTGAATACAATTGGTAATTATGACTTATTCAATATCTTGCGATAGCACGTACATATTCACATTTAATAAATGTAATTATTACTACTCACACAATAATTCAAATATGCTAGAGGGATATGAATAAGGAAAGTATTTATGAGAGGTAACTGTACCCGCATTTGTGTGGAGGGAGAGTTGGAAATACCTTCAGTTTAATAGGACAGTGTTGGAACTCCAACCTCCTCAACCAATCATAATAGACAAGCTATACTTAATTTCATATACAGCTCACAAGACCTAAATAGTATTGGTGAATGTAATTTTAAAAACTCTATGTTGTTTCTGTCATATGTTATGAATGCTTTAAATAAAATTTATTAATCACTTGCTGTTTGTCAATAAAATAACTAGTAATAAAATGTTGTTATTATTTTAAAAAAAATCCTTAATATATATTGTTTGGAAATCCTTGGAGAATCAAAGACAGGAAGGAAATGTATAGTTAATATAACATTAGCAAAACATATTTATTTGAGCTGTAGGATACTCATAGAAAAGAGGAACAAGTATATTATTAATATTATCATTTCAATAAGTTTCACTGCTTAAATTATGGTTTATAATTTTAATTAAATTGTGTTTAAGGTAAAGTGGCAGGTTCACACACACACACACACACACACACACACACACACAGTCAGATAGACGTTTATTTTTATCTATAAATTGTGACGGTAGATTGTTACGCGAGGATGAATTGAAAAAATATTTTAAATATCATTTAATGTTCGCAACTACATTTTGACGAAATAATATATAACTTTTACATAAATTCATAAGTAATATCAAATACAATTATGAGGACCCTGCGTCAATATTAGAAATATCAACCAAAAACTAAATAGCATTTAAACAACAACAACAAAATTTATTTTAAAAATAATTTATTGCTTGAAACTATATTCTGTTGGCATAGTGAATAACATTTACAGAAAACCAATTAACCACTTAACCCTTTTGTTGCGTATTAAATTTTCACTTCTTACCTTCAGAATTGCTAATTATAAGTCAAAAATTCCAAATCTTAAATGTGCACGATGATCATGATTATGATCAAATATTCTGATTTTCAACTAGCTATGTATTTTAAATATGAAATTTACACCACGTGGTCTATAAATCACATTATAATATATATTTTATATCGATAAAATTTTGTGTCACATATTATTTATGTCACATTTTAACCAAATGCAATGTTGCTCTGCTATCAGAACCATTATTTATTTTATTAACAACCTACAATAGTGTCAAACCAATTGCTAAATGAGGATTTGACACGCCTAATATTGGCCTAACATAGGCTTTATGTAATAAAAAGAAAACTTTTGAAAATTACGTTACATCAACACAACTTGAACAATTTTGTGCTACTTTGGTGTTTTCCTCAGTGAAGTTTATAAGATCATATATATGTGTTAGGCATGGTTTCAAAATAGAAATCAGATAAAAACAAAAATAAAATAGCAATTAGAAGAAATAAAATACATTTTAAAACCCACCGAATTATTGAATTTTCCAATTGTCATACTAACCAAATGTTATATTTATTACATTTCACAAGGCACGAATTCATCAATCATAAATTAAATGTTACTAACACAGTATGGTAACTGGATAAATATCATAAATACTACACTAATAAATCCCTCAACAATGTTTTCTGCCACGTAAATATTGCACGTGTGCTACAAGTAGTGAAATTCGTAAATAATCTGTTATGATTTAGCAGCTGGTAATTGACAGTTCTCAAAATTAGCACCAGATGTCAGAAGCGCATGGGCATAATAGTATGAAAACTTTAGCGTTCTAACACTCTTAAGGATATTTACAACTTTCAGAAAAGGTAGATAAAGTTTACACACCGTGGGGTAAAGTCGATTTCCGCACTCAATGGCTATAATGCTGAGATCGGATGTATCCTCACTGCTTTGATTGGCAATCTATGTCACAGGTCCCACTATGGTAGATGGATGGTGCACATCCCTGAGAGTCGACCCTCTGTGGCTACACCAGCTAATTGTTAAGTTAACCCGCTTAGGTGTCGTAGTTGGCTAATGCACTTGATTCATGTTGAGCTATACTGACGAGGACGAGGAAATCGAGGTTAGAATCTCGTTCCGGTGAACTGAGGGTTGTTTTTCACTCTCCCTCAATGCAAATGTGGGTTCACTTCATCTAAATTCTAATTTCCCAATTCCTAATCCATTATCGTAATTAGTAATCAAGCGTATAACCCGAACGGTTAGTAAGCCATTGTGCTAAAATGTGTCGAGTTCGTGTGATCTATAAATAATATGTGTGCCGGATCACCATGTAATTACGATTGAGTTTTCATTTTAGAAACAATTTTTGATAATTGTTAGGGGAAGGTCGGGGTCTGATCCCACAGTAAGTTATTTTAGGATAAAGTTTCATAAATTGTTTTCCACTTCCAACCCTAGAAAATTGTGATACATTCCCTTAGTAAATCTAATTTATTCAGCCTTACTTCTTTCTTGTGATAAATATTAGACATGTTGAACCTTGGGAGGCTCTGTGAGTATTATAAACGGACATTATAAGTTTTAATAAATATTTAGTGTAAGCTAAAGAAATCCACGCCATAGTATTCAATTAAAAAATATATTATATATTCCTTCATCAGCGCATCGCATTGTACTGAGTTCCTCTCCAATGCCAGTATTGTTCTTAAGTTTTAAGATTGTTTAAAAGGTAACTTCTTTTTCGACGATAAAGAAAACTATAAAGGAATACGGTAACCATTTATTGTCTTTAGTGGACATGTCTAAATGTATGTGTACCCCTAATCAAACATCCCTTTTTACAATTAGACAATTACTTTAAATTACCTAAAATATATATATTTTCCTATCTCAAACCATAGTGGGATACTTCACCTGGACAGAAAGATAGTGCACAAATAAAATACTAATTTACAAACAGGGAAGATTTAGAGGTTTGCACTAAACATGTGGTTTTCCAAAAGGATTTTTAAATAATAATCGGCTTACAAAAATGAAAGATTTAGATTTTATTAGTTACAAAAAAAGAACTTTTTACTATTAATTCAAGGAAAAGAAGAAAACGTTTACATCCACCATAATTTTACCGATTAGTGTATACAAATTTCATTATTAAAAAATGAATTTATTTTGTAAAAGGCAAGAGAAAGACAAGTTAATAATGATAAAAATAACGTCTAAATACAATGCCTAATGCCCTTTATAACTCTAATTTAGAACATGTGGTATTTAGGATCACGACAGTTACATAGTAGAACTCGAAAACCAGCTCCCATTGTAGATAATGGTTAGCGTTACATATAGATACAAAAAGAGATACCAAATACATAAACCAAAATTATAGAAATAAAATTACATAGACCTTTACCCCATAGTATCAAAATAGAAAATAAAACGACTACATGCTAAATTTAAAATCAAACCCCACAAATATTATAAGAGAAAATGTTTTAGCGTCTCACGTCTAGCGTCCACCTCTTTTGTATTACAAATGTAACATTAATATATTAAATACCTGGTGGTATTATGACAATTTTACTAACACATAGCGTATAGCCCAAACAGGTATTAAGACGCAGTGCTAAATATTATTATTATTATTAATTACTTTTAAATATATCTTAGCTGTACTTTTAAATATATCTTAGCTGTACTTTTAAATACATCTTAGCTGTACGACAAAACCATTTTTTAGGGGGGGGGGACTTTTTGATTTAACAATTAATACTATATTTGTTCTTGTGGGAAAACAACTCGTATAGTTAGCTAGGTAGCTAGCTGGTGACTAATTTTTAAATTCGCTATTTTACAAAATGAGCCTAACTATTTGATCCCAAATGACTTACTTGGTATCGTTGGAACTCTTTTAAATTATCAATAATACAGTTTATTAATTTATCTAAAATAAAATAATTTAAGCGTAGTTTACATGCAACAATATATATATATATATATATATATATATAAAGTCAGATTTTAAAAGTAAAAATCTAATATTTACAAATACCAAATAAATTTAAGGTAATTCACGTATATATTTAAATTTAAATTTTGGTAATTATATATTAGAAAAATTTTGGTTCAAAGTTTATATTTACAGATTAGTTATTGTGATCAACAAAATGTTGTGTTTGAAAGTCTGATTTTAACAGGAAAAATCTAATATTTACAAATACCAAATACATTTCAGGTAATTCACGTATAATTTTTTTTTAAATTTAAATTTTGTTAAATATATAATAGAAAAATTTTGGTTCAAAGTTTATATTTACAGATTAGTTATTGTGATCAACCAAATTTTGTGTTTGTTTTTTATGAATAAAACATAGTAGGCCTAATTATTATTGGGTCCTCTATTTCAATCATAAATATTATTATAGAATAATAATTGATTTTTTTCACCTTTTGGGTATATTTTATTTAAATTAAATAACAAATAATTTTTTTGTTTCGTTAAAAACGCCGCAATTAGACTTATAAATTACGCTATTATTGTTACTCGACCAGAGTTCCTCAAGCGGAAATATATTAGACATAATTACATGAGCAATATTTAAACCAATGTTTATATATCATTATTAGTATCATTTTCATGGTTTGAGCTGTATTTGTGAAAACTTTTATTTGTGTAAATTAATATTATAAAAACTGCTATGTTTGCGTTTTAACGTCTACACCCAAATACCTCTCCCTCTCCTATCCTATGAATACAAGCTTATTTGACTTAGAAGTTCTGTCTCAAATATTATGGATAAGTTGAAACAATCAGCCCATTTACTTTCTCTTTGGGTATCAATCTAAAGTCTACGAAGTAAACACAATACTTATTAATTGGGCACCTGTCTTGACGTATGAATACGTGAAATTAGAGCTAGGGGCTTTTCTAGTTGTTCCTATGAAAATGGGATTGTAGCTCGGCGAGTTTCGATCTTGTTTTTTCTCTCTCTTCCCTGATTGGCTATCCGTGTATTTATATTAATAGAGCAGGAATCTATAATAATAAAATAAAGTGTGTGTGTATGTGTGACTCTCTCTGAGGCTTAATGTATTTCTCCTCTGCTCCGTCTAGAGGGATAGACGCTAATTACTTTTATAAATACAAGCCATATATTGTTGAGTCACACGTCCCTGGTTCGACTCCCCTATCCAATAAGTAAGCTATAAGTAATTTAAATGATACGGTGGAGAGCAAAGACTTGCTATTAGCTATATTAAAAATTCGTAAGATTTGTGAAATGCGCTAATAGGTATGGGATTGTTAAGCATTACAACAGAAAACTTATAGCCATAGGAATTGTTTGACTTTTAGATTAGCTTACAGATGATGCGAGGAACGCCTACTTATGGGCTTCATAATATTATTTAGAAACTACCCTAATATTCTCCCTGGATGTGACCGCTCATGATGTTTAAAAGTAGGTCAATAGGTATGACACGCGTTACTATTTGTTTGCGTCCTGTGAATACATAGGTTACAAATAACTGGTTTGTATACATGAAATTACTTTTGTACTCTGAAGCGCCTCACACATCATTAGCGAAGAAGAGATTCCTATTCGTGGTTCTAACCCGTGTGGGAATTTTTCCGCTCAACGAGGACGGTGACGGGAAATCGTGGTTCGAACCCTTTCAGGTGCAAAGAGGGTGTGTTTTTTTCCCCTCATAAGTATAAGTTCATAACACTTTAAGAAGTCTACAATTATTAAAGAGTTAGTAAATTATAGTTCTGTAGAAAAAAATCTCCAATATACTCTGTTTAACGTGCGTTATATCGGCATAGCGTGCACCTTTCAATTCCATTGTATTTTATCGTTTAGATGAGAGAATCTGTGTTTGACTCTTGGTATGGTGAGATATGCGTTAATACACCTTATGAATACCTTATATAAATATAAACATATTTCTTAGAGACAGTTTTAATAAATATTACTATAAATAACTGTAATAATAACTTATTATTCGTTACCGTGTAAAACTATTTTTATGTCTTCGGTTCATGCTTATTGACTCACAACAGCCAAGGCGAGATGGAGTCGAATGTGTTGCAGGTGACAACCCTGCACCTGATCGTAGTTTTAACGTCTANAATGTTGTCAACTTCTTCAGGTCTTTGATTCTCCAACCAACTTATTTTAAGGATTTAAAAAATAATAATAAATACATTTTATTGCTAGTTTTTTTTATTGACAATCAGCAATTGATTAATTTAAAACATTCATAACAACAACAACAAGCAGCAATATTATTTAAGTCTTTTTGACCAATACATATAAAAGACATCTACCATCTAGATAATGAGTAGGAGCCACCTCCAAAATAGTTCAAGACACGTTGAGAGGAGCTAGAGCGTATATTGACAATGTTTCCACAGTTTTTACCTGGCATTCTTACTCTTCCAACAAACTCAAGCACAATAACATTATGTTCTCTTCCGATAGCACAACGTTATAACCTTTGTTTTTTCTCAAGTTCGTTTAAGCACTTGACACGATTGTATTCCTTAGGTCTAACGCACTGCATAATACCTCCTCGTCCCAACAGGCATCTTGGTGAGCCGCAATTGGAGGTGTTTGATGACATTGATATTTGTGTCGAATAAGATTGGAAAGATTTTCGTAGGATCCGCCGCATTTAAATGGCATAATGTCAGTTGGAGATGCAGCAAAAGAAATATCCCTGAGAGAAAAATAAACACTCGCTCTACTCACAAAATCGAATGTTTTTTTTCTTCAAAATGTTACCGCTAGCTCCGATGACGCTGGCAGAGTGCTACAAACACATGCGCACGTCTAGTTTATTAATTCACTTTTAAACATCACACTTTGTCCTCCGAGATATATCATACAGCGTGCTTTAGATTTAAATCGCTTACAATCCAAATAATATATTGACTTTGGAAGGAAGAGGTACCGAAACTACCCAGACTGAGTATGTAGTCGTCGAGGGTTTCACCTATAATTTTAACATTTGAATAATTTTTGTACATTGTTAAATCCTTGAGATTTACGGGTTCTTCGGACTTTACCTCCTCCTCCGGTAGTGGTGGGCACGCGGGTGACTCTGCTGACTGGTAGGTAGACGACTCTGGTGGTGGGTACTCAGGTGACTCTGGGGGCGGGTACGCCTGTGACTCTAGGAGCGGCGGTGGTGGCGTCGTGAAGGATGGTGGCGGGTGGTGTGGAGTTCTGAAGGGTGGGGGTGGCGGCCGGGGCAACACAGCCACAAGGTCCCCCTTGCGTAAATTATACACGGTGCACGTCATATCACACATGTACGTTTCCTCGATTCTCTCGTAGGGTAGTACTTCTGTCGCTCTTATCGTGTGACAGGTAGAGTCGTAAAACTCTATGTAGCCTCGCTCCTCTACTTTGTAAATTACATGTATATCACTCACCACCATATTGTGAACATTCTCTACAGTCATATAGGCACGCCCCTCAATCGTATGACCCACAAACATTAAATTAATATAGCCATATTGAAGCATGGTGAGCGTACCTGAGAGCTAAACGTTCTGTAGGGCCCACTATGCTCGTGTATTAATTGCTCCGCTACCCGATGTTGTTGTTGTTAGCTGCCACGTCTCTTAAACGCGTTCAAAGTTCACAATGGTAGGTGAACCGGGTTTTACTCCAGCGCAGGTAAATACCAGTTTTTCTTTATTAAGTTCACACACGTCTTCATCTGTTAGAGTACCAAAACGACAGGGTAAAAATACACAAAACGCGCCATCTAGATAGGCTAATTAGGCGTCTCCCAAACTTTGTATTGACAGCTTTTAATTTATCCACCGAGTACTTTTGATCTACGGTTAGATCACACAATTTTACACTATGCACGGCGTCAACAATATTTACTAGCTTCTGTGACTTGTCCATCTTAAGCTGCTCTACAAACGCTTATAAATAGGCAACCAAGTGGGGGCCCCTCTTTATACCCACCCCCTCCATCGACGTTACGAAAAGAACAGGGTCACTATCTATTCTTGTCTCGACTTGTCTTGTCTGCCTGCCAACCTGGCGCCCTGAAAAACCCATTTCCCTGGTCAGTGACCTCAATATTCATTCTTGTCTCAACACGTCTTGTAGGGCCGACATACTGGTGCCAGGGAAAACCCAAGAGGGTTGCGACACACTGACCTAGTTCACGATCTATTATTGTCTCGACTCGTCTTGTTGAGCCGTCAAGCTGACGCCAGGGAAAACCCCCGTTGTCTGGTGCAATGACCTCAATATCTATTATTGTCTCAACTCGTATTGTCGGGCTGGCATACTGGTGTCAGCGAAAACCCTAGGGGTTTGCGACACACTGACCTAGTTCACGATATATTCTTGTCTCATGAGCCACCAACCTGACGCCAGGGAAACCCCGCTGCCCAGGTCAATGACCTCAATATCTATTCTTGTCTTGTAGGGCCAACATACTGGCGCCAGGGAAAACCCAGTTTGCTGAGGTCACGATCGATTTATGTCCTGACTTGTCGACCTACCAGACTGGCACCAGGGTTGCGACACATACCTCTAAGGAGGGGGGAAGTTAAAGGCAGGGGAACCATTTATCACACTCTACCCCCGACAGCCATAGCGCGAGGTTCGTGCTGGACAGTCCGACAGAGCCTTGTGATGGAGGAACCAATGTTAATTCTACCCACGATGGCCATAGCACGAGGTTCGTGCCGCGGCCTCATGCTCCCCCCAAATAAACTACAACGCCCTAATCAATGAATAAAAACTCCAACACATCAATCCTAGCCAATAATTAATTAGCAATCATTAATTAACAATCATTAATAATTAAACGGTCGTCAGGAGAGTTTCCTTCCGGTACAGTCCGACAGGGCCTTGTGACGGAGAAACCAATCTTCATTCAACATAAGACATCCATAGCGCGAGGTTCTAATAAACAAATCAATGAATTAAACTCCAACACCCAAAACCTAGTCAATAATTAATTAGCAAAAATCAATTAACAATCATCAAGAACCAACATGTCCGGAGAATGTAGGCTAGGGGTGGTGGTAGGGGAGGGGCTGTAGGGGAGGACATAATCAGCAATGAGGTCAGGGNGTACAACACCTCTATCCTACCACTTAATTAATTAACAATCATTAATAATTAATCATCAAGAACCAACATGTCCGGGGTTTTGGACGAGGGGGTGGTAGGGGAGGGCCTGGAGAGGGGAAAGAGGGGAGGACATTTCGAAGAGGGCAGGAGTAGGGGGGAATAACGGTAAATCAAACGGATGGGAAAAGTATATCAAACTGGGCTTTGAAAGTAGGTCAAACTGGGCCAGGTCATCGGGGTAACTACTTGCATATAACGAAACTAACTATTGTCCTTCTTAATTTAGTGATTTTAATTCTCCTTATTAATATATGTGTATTTATAAATATAGACTAATTAAAGTAAGTTACGAAATAGAAAAAAATATAAGTGTTTTCACTTTTATAAAGGTACAATTACTATCAATTTATTTAACATAGATGTAAAATGAAAAGTTTATTTGATTAAAAAGCGCACAAAACAATGTTTTCTTTATCTTATTTATTGTGAGACACTTATCAAAACACATATTTTTATATTGACTGTACATTCAACACGAAACCTGAAAATAAGAGGGTGCAGGTCACTGTCAGTGTCGACTGACTACTACAGGAAGATATTATTGACATGTTATTAGTTAGTATCTAATTTCATTGCAAGACTCCCGAGTAATGTAGTCCAACCGTTTGCCATGGAACAATTTGCGTAGATGAGTCACTAAAAATTACTCGAGTAATTTTAATCGATTATATGTAGTCCATACTAGGTAGGCACAAACAGTTTTTTTTTTACCTTACACCCTTTACTTTTATATCTATCAATGGTACCGTACATGCAGGTTAACTCATTGATTTTATAAAAGACATAAACATAGGTTACAGTACCATTGGGTTGGGTAAGTGTATACACCAAGGTTGCAGTTTCATCATGGTCCAGATCACCTTCATCCCAGTCAGCCAGACGACTAGTCTTCAACCAGTGACACTGATATACAGGATAAAGATCTTCAAATGGGTAAGGAGGTTAGATCGCTTCAGACACTAATTGGTTAATACTCGTCACTGCGGACAAATGTTTCAGGATAAAACGATCTCTATATTCCTTATGTTGCAGTACAGCAAAGTCTAGGAACTAAAAATAGCTCATAGCTGAGACGCACATCGTTTACGTTTTCCAATTTAACGATTAGGTTTGCTGCCAGCAGTATCCATTACGTCACTAATTTCAGGGATAGTAATCGTGCCAGTAGTTTCTTTATTCTTTTTATTCAGTGAAAGGGTAATTTCCTTCTTCTGTCTAGAACTAGCAGGAGTGACGTTAGAGGTATCTAACTCATCTGGTCCAAAGAAACACGACAGTTGACCTAAACTGATGCACTTTTTATATTCGTTAAATGTGCGATGGTATAAATAAGGAAGGGAATGACTGAACTTTTGTGATTCTAAAGTGTACTCCTGAGTAAAGTTACACACGTTTTGACAGATAAGACATAAAACTTTTAAACCATTTTTAGAGGAGCCAGACATTTCCTGTAGCGCACTTGTAGGCTGTACTGGTATCACTGGGACTCTTAGCAACTTTATGCTGGGTTTTATTTAATCTTTCTCAGAGAAGGGCAGACGAGCTCTTTCAACTCGTAAAAGTTGTACTAGTCACTCTTGCCGATGATACACTCTAGTCAAATTATACTCCTGCTTCCTTTAAGAAACAGAGTGTTAAAAATAATGGTTTGAAACTTTAGGATCTTGTAGTACTTATTAAAATTAGTAAAAAAATCCTAGAAAACGTAGATTCGCAAATCAACTCACACAGAGATACAGGCAAATATATCTTTCTGCAATGAAAATAAGTTGGATACAAAATTAAATTCTGTTTGGGTTTACATGGCACAAATTTATTGCCTTATCACTACGCAAGGTGTTCTACATTTTTCCTCCCATTTACACACAGATTTCCCATCTTCGAATCAGTTGCGTGCTCTTTGAAAAAAATCTTGTCTTCATTTAAACCTTTGACACACGTTTTCAACCCGCTTTTCTAAGTCTGCTTTGTAAATGATTAGAAACCAATACATTAAACTCTTTAAATATATATATATCAAACTATTTAAATATCCATATAAAAAAAAGTCCAAAAGATTAAGGTCAGGGTGCCAGAAGACCATGTGACTGGTCCTCCTTGATCTTCTATTAAATATCTTATTGAGGTGATGTCTCAAAACTAGCGAAAACTGAGATGGGGCCTCGTCATTTATAAGTCACATTCGTTGTCTTTATCTAAGGAGCGCATCCTCCAAAAAAATTAGGTAAAACTTTCAGTAGAAAATTATGGTAGCTGCACCATTTTATCTATTCGATAAAATACTGATCCTATTAGCCTGTCTCTTTAAATCGTCAGCAAAAAATTAAATGAATATCACTGTTGGTGTGATGACTCAAGAATGGAATAAGGATTTTCATCTGCCCATATATGATTATTAATAAACTTTACAATGTCATCTCTAATAAATCAAGTCTCATGAGTACCAATAATGTCAGCAACAAAGCCTGCGTAAAAAGCGAGTTTTCCGAGAATCCATGGGCAAAACACCACCCCTGCTTGATAATCAGGGGGAGTGATAACCTGCACTCGTTGAATATGTTATGGGTACAGCAACTGTTCATGAAATATTCTCCAGACCATAGGTGTATTGATTCCTTTACTAGCTGCAATTCTTCTTACAATAGCTCTTGGAATCTGTTCCACTATTCTCGAAACAAAAACTTAAATATCAGGAGAAAAAACACTTCTCGGACGCCCACGATCCATAACCCAATGGATAAAAAGAGCCGTATTCACAAAATCTTTGTTGGATTTTTAAAAAAATGTATGGGGCAGATTTTGTGCTATTGGGATGCGTTTCCTCGTAGAGATGATGTGTGGCAGAAGCATTTTCATGGCCACAGCAATAAATAAAATGTATGTTTGCCATTTCCGAGTTAGAATAATAAGGTATCACTAAATCAACCTCTTAAAACACAATTGACACTCCTCGAACAACACCCACAGTACCAAAACTTTGAGTTATGTTATTCTGATCAGTGTTGAACCCAGAAGCGGATTTACACTATAGGCCCACTAGGCACGAGCCTAGGGGTAGAGGAATTAGAGGGCGGCAAATTTTGGATAACCTTATCTTTATTTTCATTATAATATTTTGTTTATAATAATAACGTTTAAAAATTATTAACTAACATTATCGAAATAGTTCAAGTTAAAGTCAGAACAACAATATTTCTTTTTAAATAACTGTACTTTGCATTAGCCTTGTAACTGACTTCAACGATCAACAATGAGCATACTTGATTATCTTTCGTAGAAATTTTTTCTCGAATACTAACTCCCCCTCCCCCCCAACCAGCAACACCTCTTACCACCGAAACTACCTAAAGCCCTTGACAATAATTAAAAATTCAACGTTGCCAAGTCGTAGCTTGAGTAACTTACTACACGCTGTAGCCCGTAGAAGTCTTATCAAATATTTTGCTTTGTCGTTCTCCTAACGATTCTATTCAACAGCACGGAATTATTATTACTGATAGTCCAGTTGATCAGTGGTTTTGTGTTTGTGGTGCAGATATGGCTGTTCTAGTGTGCTACATTTGAATTAGATAGGCATACTGTCTATTTAGTAACAATCTATCTGGTTAATTATTATTACTTATATTATTATGATTGTGATCTATGTTAATTTATTCCGCTGTTAATCACTTGATTAGTTAAAATGAGTGATAAAAACAAACACCCATATTTAAGTGGGGCAGAATTTCGTAAGCTGGAAAAAGAAAAGTGAGGAAGGGAAGCTAAAATTCTGAAAATGCTTGGTAGAGTGGACACATATTTTACAAGATATGTGGCTAGTTCAAGTAAATGTACTGATATACGTGATGATAACACTACAGCCATTGTGAACGAATTAAGTCCAAACAAAATAGTGGTCGAGAATGAAAGAAAAAAAAGTATTTTTGAATTCGAGTCACATGTAGGCCTGTGTGTTGAATCAGCTGATAAAATCAGTTATAATCTCGTTAGTGATCATCCAGCGGAGTGGTGTGTTAATGATTCAACAAATGACATTATTCTACGTCATGGAATTAATCGATTGGGTAACAATGGTTTTTCTAATTCACGAAGACTCATAGCAGGTAAAACCAGACATTTGAATAAAAGTTTTTTACTATCGCAAAATTTAAATAGTGAATCAACTTTGCATGATTACTCAGTAGCCTAGATTCCTGTAGTACTGGTGCCGTTTATTGTGCGCCATGTAAATTGTTTGGAGAAAAGACCACGATCAGTACTCACGGTATTTCAGATTGGAAAAACATTTATACTATTTTATCTCAACATGAAATTTCGCAGGAACACAAAAATTGTGGGTTGACGCTTTTAACAAGGAAAACATCCCTTAGAACCGTATAAAATCAATTCGAGTCTTATGTTCAGACAGAACAAATGTACTGACGCAACGTATTGGAAAGAGTATTTGAAGTAGTGGAAAAGATAACAAGTCGTGGGATCTCCCTACGTGGACACGAAGAAAAATTTAATTCATTACATACCGGGAATCGAAGTTTGGACGTTTGTATCAGTGGACAGACATGCTAAATCCTCACAGACAGGTGATTCCTTAGACGTCTTGACCATTGACGCCAGCAACTCGACATAAATTAAATAAAAACTCTATTAACAGACAAATAACAGTCTCAAATCTCACAGACAGAGAGAGAGAGCTATACATTATTTTACAAGCATGCAGCAAATTTGTCTGGGGACAGGTGCACTCAACAATATGGCTCGCTTTTACAATTTGAAATAAGCTCATGAGTATATTTATAAACAAAAATAAGTTTAGGGTTAACAACTCCTGCTAAGGTTTGTTGCAAGATCTAAATTTCCGCCATGAGGGAATTGACCTCAGCTGGACTCGAGAAGAGAGAGTTTTACCCTTTTAATATCCAATCTCTACCACCTGTACTAAGTAAGAATGTTACTCAACTAATTAAAACTAGTGCCTCAACCGTGCTAATGTACTCTCAGGAATCTAGCAATCCAGAATTTATTGTTAAACTTCCCCGATTTTCACTCTGGCGCAAGTAGGCAGGCCGTCTAAAATGTCAGGATCATCTATTTCTGGCGGGGGAATGCTGGAATTGTCCACCGGCTAGTCGATGTTATATGTGGAATTTAATGTACCCACTTTTGAGTGATAAGGAGAGTGGTAAACTGTTCACACTTGCCATAGACGTGGCCGCCATATTTTTTTTTACTTCTTGAACCGTACTACGTCACTGGCTGTCCTATATATTGCGAGGGTATAAGTGGATACTAATTAGCAGAGATCCGGAACGAACAATTCTAAATACTAGGTGATAGAACTGAAGTGTATAGAATTTTCGTGTAGGTAGAATGGAAATTCACGTCAGGGGTTCGAAACCCGATGCTACCTCCGTGTCATGATGTTTTGCCGGGAAATCGGATTCCAGTAAGGTGCTTACCGGTCTCGCTCTCCATGCAAAAGCGGGGTTCACTTCCTTGTTCTTAGCCCCTTAGAGTAGTTTTCATTGTTTCAAAATAAAAGTAATTATGTTGTTTCCAAACCTATATCAAATATGATCCTTTGAGCTGGAAACGCCCCTAACTGACCAAAGAACGTGGCAGCCATCCAGTGGACCAGGATTCGAGCCCCCTGCAGTTTAGTATACTGAGAGAGTGCTGTCTTAGACCTGGAGGGTAGTTTTTCACTCTCCCTCCACGAAAATGATGGCTCACTTCCTCTAAATTCAAACTTCCCCATTATCAATGCGCTAGCGTAATTAGTACTTAATCGTTTCACACGTACATGCTGACAGTAGTTATCAAACAAAACAAATGTCGGTAGACTTTTGTCGGGAGGATGGCCCCCCCCCCCTTGCTCGATATTAGTTTCCAGATAGGTTTGCTACAGTTGAAATTAAAAAAAAACACGTGTTAATAATGATAAATATTATAGCGTACTGGCGTTTTTTTGTCATTCAAAATTAAACTCTTATATTATGTGTTCGTTAATGAGTGCTGTTCAGAAAATAATTATTTAATATACAACCAAATCTATAAAGGAATAAGTTAATCACCGGGTACCACGTGTTAGCTAAATAAATGATGACTGGTGAGGGAGTTCAGGATTCAAATCCCTGTCGTGAATGTGTACTGAGCTCGGTTTCCTCACTCATCCTCCCCAGGTTGTGTCCCAGACGGGTAGTAATACGCGGCAGCCTTAATTATTTCTTGTTTTAAATATATGACATGTAGAACGATGGGAGGCTGTGTATGTGTATTGTAAACGGACGTACCTGGCAAAAGATATTGGGTTTGAACCTGTGTTGGGAGATTTGAATATCTGCCAATGTGTACTGTTGGTAGTTCTCACTAAATGGTTTCCCACTATCCCTCCACGTAAATGCTTGAAAATTTCCTTACTCCCCCTCAGCGCAAATGTGGATTCAACCTTCCCAATTCCTAATCCCGTTGGACTCGCGGTTCTACATCTTTCATTCTGTTTTAATATTTGGTTCTGTTGAAGTGTACATAGATAAGAGCCAGCCTCGTAAAGATTAATAACTCTCTATAAAGAGTGCAGAGTGATAGATACCCGCCTCGGTGACTCAGTTGGCTAACTCAGCAGATTCATGTTGAGCTAGACTGCCGAGGACGGTGGAGATAGAGGTTCGAATCTCTGACGGGTGATTTGGGCTTATTTTCCCCCTCGCCCTCCCCCACGCAGATGTGGGTGCAACCTTCCCAATTCCTAGTCCATTAACGTCAAATTGAATATTTTTTAAATTAACCGGGAAAATTGAATTAAAAATGAAAATCAGAGATTAGTTTTTCATGATATTTAAGAATAACCTACTTTTTTTTACAAATACCAAATAATTTCAGCTAATTTACAAATAATTTATTTTCGAAAATTTTAATTTTGTTAAATATATTAGAACAAGTTAGTTTAATTTTATATTTACAGATTGGTTATTGTGATCAACAAAATTATGTATTTGTTTGTTTTTATGAATAAAAAATAGTATTCATTAATTGGTCACATATTTCAACCAGAAATATTATTATAGAACCCTAACAAACTTTGTCTTTGTAAAATAACATTCATTTCATATTTTTTGGTTACATGCTAAAAATAGTTTTGCTAATTAAAAATACTACAATTAGATATATAAATTACATTATTATTGTTATTAAACTGGAGCTTCTCAAGCAGGTCCACTAAGACTGAATATATATTATAAATATTTACATGAATAATATTTTAAACAATGTTTATATGTCTTGCATTTTCTCTTACAGAGTTTGCAACATTTTAATACATATGATATTCTGAAAAATGACACCTGGACATGAGAATCGAACCCGGGAATCTTTGGCTTACATATATTTATTACCTATGTATCTTAGTACGTGTTCTGGTTTGTTTCCATTAAGGTGTAATGTATATTCGTAAATATATATTCTAAAACAATAATTTTTTCAATATATAAATATTCCAAGTATACTTTTCGTGGCGTTAGCTATATTTGTAAAACTTTTCTTTGCGTCACTACTGATTGATTTTGGGCATGAAATGTAAATTATTGTTTAAGTAATCCGTTTATTATGGAATCCGAGAGTATTAATGTATTCATAACCTTTTTCCTGACAAATGGTGGCACCCTTCCATCGCTCCCCACTGAAATTAGATACTCTTTATGGTCTACAAATATATTTTTGTTTAATAGGAAAAGTTTTTTAAATTACATACAGACACAAACGATCCGTGTTGAGTTAGACTACGGAGGAAGGGGGAAATCGTGGTTCGAATCTCGGCCGGGTGTACTGAGGGAGGTAGTTTGAGCTCACACCAGTACGTGGAAGGTTTTGTTTATGATTTAACCCTTTCATATTTTTTACATCGGTGGTCGCGGGGCTACAAGTCGTCAGGCTCGCACTAGATTAACTTGACAGGGGAATAAGTGTAGTAAAGCCCGAACCGGTAGTAAAGAAAAACGCTATGGAATAAACAACAAATTATATGTAGATTCCAATTTGTTTATACAAAGATACTTTTATAAAATACAAACCTATTTCAGCCAACATTTATAAAATAATTTTAGAGTATCGGTGATATTTTATAGGTAATAATAGGTTCTGCAAATCACTTGTCTTGACGTATGAATATGTTAAATTAGATCTAAGGGATTTTCTAGTTGTTCCTATGAAAATGGGACTGTAGTTCGGTGAGACAGTGCTCAGCTGTCATGTTCATCTCTAGGACTCAGTTCGAATCTCGTTGAGGTGCAGTAGCAATAAATCTAGATATTGAGATTTTTGATCTTGTTTTCTCTCTTGCGTGCCGGGCCGCCCTTCTGTGATATCCGCATCCGGGTTCGAATCTCTTATCCAGGTGTCAATGATAGAGTAAGCATAAATAAATAATAGCTTTGGCCGTTTTCACATTTCAACTCAGCACAAATGATGCTACATCATTAATTTTACTATTCTGTCTCTCTAATTTGGTTATCACGCTTACTCGAAGAGATAAGTTTGAATCCCTTTTGCGCGTGTGTACCAAGGCTGGTTTCCCCCCTCATCGTCCCTGTCTTGTGCCCCTGATGGGTAGTAAGACGCAGATCTAAATGCCGATAAGCTTAACTTCGTGGCTATTAGCGGGAGAGGTAGGGGGGTATTGAGTCCAAGTGGACCGTATCGCTCTGCCTTCACACAAATGCAGGTACATTTTATATATTCCTCGTCCCAGATATTACTTAATAATTTATGCAGTTGACCGTGTTGCTCTGTCTTCACACAAATGCAGGTACATTTTATATCTTCCTCAGCCCAGATATTACTTAAGAATTTATGCAGTTATATATTATTTCGTCAAAATATTGTTGCGATCATTAAATTCAAGTTACTCAATTCAATATTACCTATGAATTAATGTAATAGTTATATATTATTCAGACAAAATATAGTTGCGAACATTAAATTATTTTTTTCTGTTATAAGTGGCTTGAGGAATAAAACTGTTGTTTTCACTTTACACGTGGGTATCAATCTACCGTCACAATGCATTTTATACTTGCATAGATGGTCACATGGTCTAAGATGTCACTAGACGGCCGATGTCAAAGTGAACGATGTTTGATTTTCTCCCGAGCCTGAACTATTTACCGTTATATTTCATTCGTGCTAACTCTCTCACTGAGGATGGACGTCTTTCTCCTCTGCTCCTTCTAGAGGGATAAACGCTAATTACTTTTATAAATACAAACCATATATTGTTGCGTCGGGGTTCAAGTCCCTTAGAGGGCAACAAACGCTAATTACTTCACATTTCAATCCCCGGAAAAGGCAATTACACACTTATCCTGGCCAAAATCAGCTCAGGAGGGAGGGTTGGAGGGGAGGGTGGAGGCCGGAGTTTAAATCTCGCTCGGGGGAACTAGGGTGGTTTTCTACACTCTCTCCGCGCCTGAAGCTCGAGGTTTGACACCCGTTAAAGAGGCCCTTCAACTTCATTATCAGTGTGGTCTATCCCAAATAATAATCTTAGAGGCCAATTTTTGTTTTATTTATTTTAGCCCCCACATCTTCCTTCTGTCTGTTTCAAACTCTCACATGGCATGTCTAGTATTTTCTTGGTCTGTGTTTTATTCTAGGGAGGGGGGGTACATTTCCTATTAATGCGGATAACCCGCACGTTTTCCAAGAATGGGTACGTGTCACTCATATAGTTATGGCGCGAGGAGGTCGTGGGTTCGAATCTCGCTTGGGTGATTTTCTAATCTCCCGAAATACTGGTACACACCCCCATGGATTTAGGACGCGCTGCTAAAAATGTGTCGAGGTCAGGGTTTGCTAGATACTGTTCAACAATCTTAGTGCAGGGGTTCGAGGTTTGAATCTCTGTCTGCCACAAAAACGCCTTGTTGGTGGCTAATTAATAGCTTTGGCTACCACATTCGATGAGCTCAAGATGTCTAGTGCCAGATAATGGAACAATGCGGAGTTAACGAGTCTGCAATGGGATCGATGCTATTAACAACATGGCCTACGGTTAAAACCAGATGTTGAAATTTGATATTTCCGAGTCCATGAACTTTGGGGTTGGTGGCGGGAAAAAGAGAAAGGAAGTAGAAGAGGGGGCATGACGATACGCGGGGAATTGAAAGTCAGTCCAACAGTCTTGTGACAGGGAGCAGTTGTTCATTCTACGCCACGCCGCCATCAGAAGAACTTCGTGCTCCACGCCCGACGCCACGGACCTTATGCTAATAAACAAATAAACAAAAAACTCCAACACCTCAATCCTAGCCAATAATTAATTAGCAATAATCAATTAACAATCATTAATAATTAATCATCAAGAACCAACATGTCCGGGGAGGTAGGCGAGGGGGTTGTAGGGGAGGTAAGGGTGGACATTTTGTAACCCATCAAGTTTGGAAAAGAGGTCAGGAGGAGGGGGAACACCAACATTGAGTAATCATCACAATACACACTCTACACGTAGGAGTCAAAGGTCAAACTGGAATTCGGGGCTAATATACCACTACTATTGTCATACCTATCAACGTATAACAACATATTTTACTGAATTTCACACCAAGGTGGGTTAGGAGAGTAATGTAATTATTTTAATAACTAACACTGCGTATAAAACTCTTACAAATGACATGAAAATTTACAATATTTTTATTGTACGGATAAATTTAATTAATGTAGTTGTTGTATTTTATCTTTAAGCACTACATAAGGAATTTAATGCAATAAAATAACACGTTTATCAAAATAGCTAAAATAACTCAACTTAGCTCAATATTAGAAAAAATAGTTGAGTCTTAGAATTTTTTAATAATTATTTTGTTGATAATAAGCCTGTTTATCTTTACATTAATCGTTAATATTTACAATTAATAACTTTGATGTTTTCAATACTGTATCAATTGTCTTTGTTTTTTTCTTTAGGGTTTTTGAAAAAATAGTGGTTTATTGTGACACAACAATAAATCATATTCCACTCTCCTTCGTCTTGGGGTTCTATGTGTCGTATGTCGCCGGACGATGGTGGCAGCAATACATGGCAATCCCATGGCCGGACAAGTATGTTTATAGTAAGCTATCCATATGAGTCAAATGTAACCCCGATAAACGGTCTTTATTAACAATAATTTTCTCAAGTATTTGAATAAATTGTTTTGTGCGTACTATACACATTGCTAACATAATATTCCTACTTATTTTAAGCTATAGATAATGGGATGGTATAATTATGTATGTATATGTAATATGAGGATATTAAATATAATATGTACCTATTGTATGTAAAATATGTTCGGGACATTGTTAATACTGCTGTTCAACAAATAATAAAAGGTATTACTTTTAGTTCTCTGATGAGATAATTGCTGGGTTGTAGTCTTACTTCAGGGCTGTCTCTCTTTGATGACTAGAAGGCCCTTTACAACCTCCAGCGCTGCTTTGAAATCATATTTGTAATTCCATTTGCTGGAGGTTCTTTCAAATATAACTGTGAGGTAGCGAGAACGTAAACAAACTATGGTCGTGGCACTAACAAAATCCTTTATAGACATCCTCTCGACTGACTCATTTATTTCCATATCAATTCTTTTGACGCCTCATTTGATTATTTTTATTGTGCTTGAATCGATTGGCACATAATCTGTTTTTCGTCTTCAGAAACGAATGTATCGCTAAGGGTCAAGCCAATAAGTTCTTTACTAACAAATCACATACCCGCCTCAGTGGCCGAATGGGTTAACTAAGGCATCACTCTCGTGTTAAACTGGCCTGCTGATAATGAAGAGATCGTGATTTGAATCCCGGTTGGATCTACTGAGGGTGTTTTTTCCCAATTGTTTTCCCACTCCCCTTTTATGCAAATGTGGGTGGATTACATCTAAAAATGATTTCTTTCTCATACCCCCTTAGTGTAATTATCAAATATGCGTAAAACTGGACAATTAGTAAGCTGTGGTGGTAAAAAAAACACACCATAATATGAGTGTCGTGAACATTGTTATACATAAACTAAAGAGGGCTAAAAAAAATAACAAATGATTAAATTGCAGAACAGCATTAGGACCACATAAACGTTAATAGGCCTTCAGTTTGACCTATACAACAATTTGCTGTCATGAAGCCTTCCCAACCATCACCCGTTATTTTGTACTATCCGTCAAAAAGAAAAAGGGAAAAAGGGACGAGGATCCTTAGAGTATAAAAAATGACCTTTTAACCTGTAATAGTAAATTAAAGATTGCATATAAAGTAAATCAATATTTATTTAGAAAAGATTAACAATACGTATATATATATATATATATGAATATAGGTAACAATAGATAATAAAAAATGAATATATAAATATGGATATATGAAGAATGGGGTTATGCCCATGATTATACAGTAGTACCGTTGCCATAACAACATTTATCCTAACAATTACATTCAAGATAAATATACGACCCCTTAATGGGTCACTGCGGCAACCCGCAATATACTTACAACAATAACTAGCCGCCACAGGCTAACCATCCACATTTCAAAAACGGACAATATCGTATGACTTAGAATTACAATTTACAAGCACAACTATTTATGGCAACCAAAATCTATCTTCTCCGTTAAATGAGATAGTCCATGATTTATTTAGTCCTAAGAATAAATCCAAAAAACAATATTAAGCCGTATGGGCTATAAACATTTCCCATATTATCCAGGCATTGCGCCTTCAAAAATGTAAGATAAAAAACTTACAATGATAATGTCCCTCATTCTTTCTAACCATTATTTACCAAGCCGGAAGGGCAAAAAATCCCAGTAATACTATTAACCTGTAATAAAATGTATTACGCCATGTTTGGGCTACGCAATTCGTCATTTCTACAATGTTTAAGAATTAACCCAAAATAACAGATGTACGTCCAAAATTAATTTTGTATCGTACTAGCCGAAAAGGAATTTATACCTAGCATAAAATTTACAATTAAATTTATAACATAATTCCGAAAGAGTAATTTTTTTGTAGTACAGCCAAAAATGAATTTATACCTTGGGAAAAATCCCATCCTAGAGCAAGTGTCAAAGACACGGATGATTCAATTATTATTATTAGCACCGCGTCTTACTACCCGTTCGGGTTATACGCACTTACGCTAATGTGTAATGGTAGGGTGATTGTGAGATGAAATGAAGGACCTACAGTTTAACGTGGAATCCGAACCACGGTGGAGGCCTGGCATTCCTCACATTCACAAGATGTCTTGTCAGAGGTGAAGGAAGGGTTTGGTAATCAAATAAATCTTTGCCGGTACTGAGGATTGAACCCCGGCCGCCAACATAGAAGTCTGACACCTTACCCCTGGACCGCCAGGTCACCCGGATGATTCAAGAAGTGACCTTACGACACACACAACATCAGTTTATAAACCGTTATTCACTGAGGGGAGGGGAACATAGGGGGAGCAAAAGAACATCGAAGAACAATCACACGGAACAGAGGGAAAGGGGCAGTAAGTTACCAAAGGAAACAAATAGATCCTTGGAGAGGCGCGTAGAACATCATGTGTCCATCACGAGGTCACTCCCATGAAGCAACGGGTAACCTCGCGCTCAACATGCCACACCTCTAACTCTTTTAGTTATGTTTTTACACTCGGTGCGGAAACAGTGCGCGCTGGCAGGGATGTTGTTGACGAGACTCGAGACACACTGACCGAGAAACGGGGCATTTTGGTGAGTCCTGTATTGTTTATTTTTCGGTGTTGTAGAAATAGTGTTCATTCACTAGTATTTTCTTCATGCTTGTAATGTTGATGTCGCTTTAAAAACAACGGAGATTGAGCTTTGAATTTTAAAATGAATGTTAGTAGTAGTAGAATTGACAGTTCTGGCCCACTTTCTCCCATAAGGTTTAACATTGATCCACACCGCACCCCGTGTAGTGATCCTCACCACACTCCGTGTAAGGAGGATCACTTTCTCCTGGATGTCCGATGCTAGTATCTCCTGGTGGCAGGCTTTGAGAACTCAGTCACTCAGATTGTTGACGTTTGGATGTGTGGGACCGGTTGTGTTGGATGTGTTGTGTAGTTGGTCAAATAGAGCGACCAGGGTGACTAGATAACTTTGATATGTAGACGATACTAATTTTTCTCTATCATGAGTCTCGGGTTTGATGAAAGAAAAATCCCTACAACTATTATGGGTGCCTAAAATCCAAACTTAGGTTAGCGAGTTTGTAAAGCACCGCAGTTAATTACATGTGATTGGAAAGCCTCCCTAAATACCTGACACGACCGAAGGAAGCAATTACAATGGCGTTGATTTGATTAGCTTATCCTGAATATTAAAACTTATATTGGCTATTTAGAGCCTACATATCTACAGGAAGGAATTTAGGCTTAATAAACTAGATTTACTAAGGGACACCCTTGACTCAGTGGCCAGATACGTTATCAACTAAATGTATATCCTAGGAGTGTTAAACATTACAACAGAAAACTTATAGCCATAGGAAATGATTGACTTTTAGATTAGCTTACAGATGTTGCGAGGAAATCCTACTTAAAGGCTTCATAATATTGTTTAGGGATAGTAGGAAACCACCATAATATTCTCCCTGGATGTGACCGCTCATGATGTTTAAAAGTATGTCAATAGGAATGACACGCGTTACTATTTGTTCGCGTCCTGTGAATACATAGGTTACAAATAACGGGTTTGTGTACATGAAATTACTTTTGTACTCTGAAGCGCCTCACACATCATTAGCGAAGAAGAGATTCCTAATCGTGGTTCGAACCCAGGTGTAAATTTTTCCTCTCAACGAGGACGGTGACGGGAGATCGTGGTTCGTTAAATGATTCTTTTAACCAACTATTTATTCAGTGTCCCAGTAAGTATATTAATATACTTTTGTCATAAAACTTAGATTCCCAAGAATCATCCTACTATTAAATTAGGCACACTACACATATATATATATATATAAATAAAAACTTATTTATATATATATATATATATATATAAATAAAAACTTATTTTGATTGTGTTAAGCCTTAATTTAGCTAGGCTTTATTTGATAACTACAAGCTTTACTAGAGGAGATATGGATACATTTACCATTTAAATAATATTTCAACTTATTCTTTCGAAACACGGCACCTTAATTAAAGATAAACAAATGATCTACTGTGTTCATTAAAAATATCAATAAGAATCATTATATTATTTTGAATACCAATTAAATTAAATTGATTTAACCTACATGATATCTCCATTAATTTCACAAATAGTTGGTGGTCTATTATTTACGTTACTGTTAAAATAATTGTAGATAGTACCATCTTGTTCTACATTAATAAGTTTTTATATTAAAAATAAAATACTTCTAAGATATAGTATGAAGATAGCTGATTCAAATGAGAAGTTAGTGTTGACGTGCTGAGACATAACTTAAGGCTTTTCTGGTTCAAATTTATTTGTTCAACCATTTTAGTTGGATGTGCAATATCTGTTTATCGTTTTTCATTGAACCAACTTTTAAAGTTCCTATTTATAGATACGTAGGCCTATTATAAAACACATCTCGTGTAAGGAAATCTTAATTACCTAGTTACTTATTAAATGATTAATGCACAATAATACAATAGGCCTCAATGAATCCACTTACGCCTTTAACAGGAAATTAGCAATCGAATATATACTTGGAGTGATGTAGTCTTACGAAAAAAAAGTTATTATATTCCATAGTCAAAGATGGGACCTATGGAAGCGTATACATTATAGACTATTAATTGAGTAAAGGAGAACGTCAATATTTTGTGTGGAATTGAATGCTCGCGAAGGGGTTTGGTAGATGCTATATTTTAATATTAATCAATTTACTATTTATTAGTCATGAATTAAAGTACAACAATTTACTGTATATAAATAGTTATATATATATTAAATAAATTAATGCAATTATTAGGTATATATCATTGACCATTGATAAGGCCTAGACTCAGATGTAAGGATAACATTAGAATAAACTTGAAATAGATAGCATGTAATGAGGTGGACTGGATAGAATTAGCTCAAGATAAGAATAGGTGGCATACGTTTGTGAGTGCAAGAATTAACTATAGAGTTCTTAATGATATAGAGTAAAGAAGTAAGTGATGTCTATACTAGGAAAAATTTCAACTACCACTTTCTTACTGAATTTTTGCCTATCCTTTTCTATAGCAGTTGTCTAGGGTCCTGGGTTCGAATCAAGAAAACATTTACTGTTATGTGTGACTAAAATACGAACTTCTTGTTTAATATCTTGGCTAATTTCTTGCTCACACTTTAAATATATTCATGAACGATACTTTTTTTTTCTCTATCATGAGTCCCGGGTTTGATGGAAAAAAATCCCGATAACTATTATGTGTGCCTAAATCCGAACTTTTTTAGTGATCGTATTTATAATACCCGTCGGCTATTGATTGACACGAAGAAACTTTCTCACTCGTTAATGAATAAATAAGCTATAGGTTATTTAAATTGGTACGGTGCACAGCAAAGACTTCTCTCTTTCTTTCTCTCTCGCTATTATATATATTAAAATCTCGTAAGATTTGTGAAATGCGCTAATAGTTATGGGAGCGTTAAACATTACAACAGAAAACTTATAGCCAAAGGAATTGTTTGACTTTTAGATTAGCTTACAGATGTTGCGAGGAAAGCCTACTTAAGGGCTTAATAAAGTGCATCTCCTTGTATCAACCCATTATGTTTTTCAAAAGTATTTGCTAACTAACATCCAACCTGTACCCTGCCACGCGTATCAATCAAACATACGTCACCTAGCATGACAAGTTCTATGGATATCCCGAGCTTAGCTAAAATTTCATGTAATTAATTTATTTTAACTGGATCATGTATCTTTTTAAAATATATGTATAATAGATGAATCGTCAGTTGTGTTCCCACTTTTTTTTATTTATTTATTTTTCTAATATTTGCCGAATAGTAAAAATCTAATCCGTTATTGATTTATTTCGTCGATATCCACACTGATTGCATATTATTTCCTCTGCATATGGAGTAAATCTCATTTGAATTATGTTAGATAAAAATTTATAGCATGTTTTTAGTGGTGGTATACCTTTATAAGTATCGCAGATGCGGGTACACTTTTTTAAATTCAACCTTCCTAATTCACTAGCGTAGCTACTACATCTACATATGCATATATCCTGAACAGGTGGTAAAACGAGGTGCTATTATATGACCCACCTCGGTGGCGTAGTTGGCTAACGGGCTAGTAGTGTTGAGCTCGACCGCTGAGGACGGGGAGATCGAGGTTCTAATCTCGGTTGGGTGATCTGGGGGTGGTTTTTGCTAAATGGTTTTCCACTCTCCCTCCACGCAAATTCGGGTTCACTTCCTTTAATTCAAACTTCCCAATTCCTAATCCATTAGTGTAATTAGTTCTTAAAGCGTATAGCCTGAACGGGTAGTAAGACGTGGTGCTAAATAATAATAATATAATTTATATATAATAAAACATATATAGAAATAATTCCCCCCTTTTTATTTTGATAATGGTTAAGGAAGTTAAAAAGCTCTCACACTACGAACATAAACATTCAATCTACCACAACAATGAGCATGCTAACAAAGGTGTCAGTTTCATCTCGTCTGAACCATCGATAATAAGGTCAGGGCCACAGAGGCCTAAAATCCCGACTGTATATACTAAGTGTGGCTATCTGAAATTGAATATCTCTCTCTCTGAAAATGTGATTATCCTATAACTGAAATACACCTTCCTTGTTTACAGCTGGTGTACTCTATTCTTGTAAAGATGCAGATAGCTTGAACAAGTTACTAGATGTGGGACATAATAAGTAAATGGTTAAAACCAAATCGATCCACACTAGATGAATTCACAAACTTTATTTAGCCTATAAAGAATAAGACCTATATTATATATTTTTATTAATTTAATATATTCATTAATACACGTTTTATTAAAAAAATATAAATTGTGTATTTTTAATACTTTACAGTAAGAATATATAATTTCAAGAGATGTAATTAAACTGCATAAATTAGAATTAAGTAAACCTTTATTTGTATCTTATATTTGCCGGCAGGGTTGTTGAATGGGTTCACTTACATTCCCAAATGTAACCCGGGAGGTCGGGATCTACCTTGGTACTGCAGTGGGAGTAGATTATTTACAAACTTCACATCTTACAACTCATTCAAATTTGCCGCATATTTACACAGTATATTTACACATCAATAGCCTACTTATATAATTTCATGACTTTTCCAGGTTTCTCAAACCAGACTTTTTCTGTCAAAACTTTTTTTTTTCTTCGTCAGTAATTAATGATTTTAACGGTTATTACAGTGATTACCAATTTAAAAAAATAAACGTTAAAAGCTTTAAAAGGGTTTCTTTAGTCAAGTATTTAAATTCCATATTTTTTGTTCATTTAAATTAAATTCCTAATATTTATTGGGTTTTACCCTCTCTTTTCTATGCATGTTGCCACCCGTTACACTAATGAAACAAGGATGAATAAAGTAAATCTATAAAAAGTGTATGCAGCATTTGTGTGAAGGGAGAGTGGGAAACAATTTTGAATAGGCCATCTGTATACAACCACTGGGGTCCAAACCCCATCCCCTAATCATCAGAAAACATACCCGCAGTTTTGGTCCTCGTGATCACTGGTGTGAATGAGCTTACTGCTTTATCAGTTTATGTTTCACTCTGTTTAACCAAACCATTTTCTCTTAGCATCTCCCGACATATTTACTTCCTGATATTAATGCCGTATATAAACTTATGCTTAGCGTACTACTGAATAAAATATTTTATTTCACTATAGAAATATCTTAAATAAAGTAAAGTAGAGCTCCTTTCTTTTGAACGTCTTGTAGTTTTTTAATAAAAAAATCATTTTATAATCAGGATGATTTTTCCAATTCGTTATGCCATTTAAAATAAATTCACAATTAATCATATCACTACATTAACAACTTGCACTGAACAATGTGTCTCGCCCAGGCTGGTCTGTTGGTAACCTTCCAGGTAAAGATAATTGAAAGATTTACAAATCTCCCTCGGTTCTCTGACTGACAGCAACCAAGCTTTTTGAAAGAATAGAAGGGAGGTACAAAGACCTATCTCCATTTTAATTTTAACTAGCAATATATTAAAATAGTTTTAAAACGTTTATTTATTAAACATATAATATTAATCAACAATGAGTCTGGAAATGTATGTTCGGTATTTGATGAGTAATTTATCAATTTAAAATGGATTCAATGAGTTCTGCAGCAAATCGATGGATTAAACCAGTTTTGAAACTACAGCTTTGGGATGCAGCAAGTTTTGCTACCAAAAGTTTCAAAGTTCATGATAAAGAAAAATCTAACAAAACGCCAATATTTTTTCACCTTTATTCTATTTATTCTTTATCAAAATATGAAAATGTATAATTATTTTTTATGTCCATACTTTTAATATAAAAATTTTGTTTCTACTAACTAAAATAAAATAAGCAATATATAAAACAAAATACCATTTTGGAAATTGATACTTTTTTCCCTGTGAATAAAAACTTGTATGATTAAACCCTCAAATCCTCTTCTTCACAATATTACATTTCACTTAATTCTTCATTCACGCCATTGCCATCATCATTGTCCATTACTGAGATGCTGGTGATCAAATCCCTATTGTATGAAAGGTCCTCTAACCCCCTCCATCCTTCCCCGAAATGATTTATCAACAACTTTTCCACATCAAATAAATTCTTTGCCTTAACTGGAACCTCATTCGGTAACTGAGAAGGATTCAAGTTATTTAGTGATTTCCCACATTTCAATATTGATTTGTAAACTCCTAAATCTGACCTGTAATTTACCTCTCCTCTCACCTTGACATCACTAGACATATTCTTTTTCAACAATATCCTTTTAGAAGCTGCAAATTTGAAATGCCATTGAGCTGGTGGTTTGATGACAGTTTCCACAGTACCTTTCCAATCATATACCAAAAAGTCTGCCCCCAGATCCATCACTGTACCATTAAGAGCAAAAATGTCTTTATATTGTTCTGGTTTAATGATGGTGTCTTTTTTTCTCACTATTTTTTCAATACGTCCGAAGACCCTGTCTGGTGGTAGGTAGAAAGGAGTGCCCCACGATAGGGAAAGTAATTTTGTTCTGGACACCCATCTGAAAATAATTTAATGCACGTTATGTTCTCCAAATTAGTGTTGTAAAGTCTGTGGTAGAGCATGGATGAAATCTCGTTAGAGCCCTTAGCTCTCTCGTTTTAAGACCAAGTGTAAATAAAGACTTGGTTCTTTGGTTGAGGTGATCCAGAGTGCCCTTGGCAAACTGTAAAATTGAATTGGTGCAATTGCCTGGAATAATATGCACACTGGTCCGGCACTTTTGGCAAAACCATATTTTTTTGACAATCGAAAGAAAGTTTTATAGTATGCTCTTCTTCATGTTTTAACATTTCATAAAATGCTTTTGATTTCAACTGGTGAACTTTTAATTTTACAAGCGATTCCACTTAGTCATTTGAAGCTGTTGTGGTGGCCAGAGCCTTCAGTCTGATACATTCCGAGCAGGCAGCAGCTGCTGGTGATCGAAAACTTATATTGAAATCACTGACAAAAATATCTCGGAAAAAACTATACTTCACAGGGATAGTTTCATTGTCGTCACAATAGGCCCTCTATAGCTTCCTTATAGTGATATCACTTGGCATATACTGACGCGTACTTTTCTCTCTTGTGTAGTGAGATTCCACATATTCTAACTTGCTGATGAATGCTCTCACTCTGATTCGCTTCTCTGCATATTTCTGAGTTCGACGATCCCCACCTCGTTTTTATACTGGAGACTCCATTGTATTTAAATACTTCTTACATATATTTTGCACTAGAAATTTTGATATTCCAAGAATGGATAAAAATGTCTCTGCACATACCTGAACCATTCCTTTTTGCTTGGTTCTCACAAAGTAAGGCCCTGTTACCACATTAGCCTTTCGATTTCCTTTGACTGGTCGTTTGCGATGTGGTTTCTGCTTATGAGTGTGTTTTAGAATGAAATTGTCTTGGTCTACTTTAACTTTGGTATAGTAAAATGATTGATGAAATCTGCGAATGTCCTGCATCGATAAGGTAGCACATTCATAAGTTTTCTTCTTATACTTACACTGTGGAATTTTTGGAAGCTATTTAGATTGGTGCCTGCAAAGGTAAAAATATACGTTGTAGCCTATGCCATGTAAGGTTAAAAACACAATGTACCATATGTCATGTCTCATTTGCTTTTGGTTTTTCAGAGATGGGCAGACATTGGACAAAAGAAGCTCACAGAAACAATTATTAACCATATTTAATAGTATAAGAAAAAACGTCTTATTCTTACCGTGATTTTTTCAGTGTCTCCCTCTTCCATGTGCTAGGGTTTTTACTTCTTTTCCTTCCCGTTCCAGATGGTATGGCTATTACAACATTTTCCATTTTTCTTCAGGAAATGTAATTATAACTTAATATTATATTGAATGAATAAAGTTTTAAAACACATTAACATTTAGAGTAGACAGTATAAAAAATTAATGATGCTAATTTCAAGGTTATGTAACATGTGTTGACTTAACAAAATTAAACGAATTATTTTCATCAGTTAAGCCAACAGCTTATTTTACAAGGAATAAAACATTAAAATACTGACTAATATATTTTGGAGGGATGTAAAGAGTTTTGAAAATAACAATGTCATCACACCATTGCCGTACAGAGATTCAATGAGTTTTGAAACAAAATAAAGGATTGGATTGAAATAGTTTTGAAACAAAACATGTCATGGATTCAGCCAGATTTGCAACAAAACTCACTTTTCAAAGCTTAAATATACGGGGAAAGAGCAGGTTTTGATTCTCAAGAATATGATAAATCAATAGAGGTTTTGGAAAAGATAGCATCACCATCGCTAACTCTTTTTTTTTATGGATTTAACTAGTTTTGCAACTACACGCCTCATTTAATGAATATCAAATTCTGGATGTGATTATACCGTTGGAAGCGTAGCCGGGGTCGCCAGTTTAGTGAGGAACGTAGAGACGGGCGATAAATCACTGACTGATTTTTTCACCGATACCATATGATCACCCAGTGACTTGATCTCAAAAGTATCGGTGATTGAGATATCAGTGATCGGAGATATTCCATACTCGTAACTCGAGCTACGGAGCTAGTATTGCTTCTTCTAGACACTCGAGTAAATACTTGCTTCGTGGCCCTTGGTATTCTTTTATTTTCTACTTTATACCAGCTGATTTAAAATCGACCTTATTGACTGGCATATTTTACTTGTTATTTCTCTTTAAAACACTTGATCTCGTAGAGCTTATTTTTCAAAAACGGTATCAGATTACTACGTAAAAATGACTTTAATGATTTAAATGTTTCATTCATATGCATTTTCAATACAAAATATTTGTTGTTAAGAACAAAATCGAAAAGCTTGCTTACTAAGCAAATAACATTCAATATTCTTTTTAAAAGTAGGCTACGAAAAAAATAATTTTTTTCGGTGATCCTGTCCCCAAAATCGCTAATAATAAATTAAAATAGGTAACAAAATATAAAATATATAAATAAACCTTAATATTTACTATGCGTTGATGATCCTAATCATCCTATAGTTACGGTTACCATAATTTATTGAGGCCATATCCGGACAGAGGTCTTTCCGGGGTGTCTGGGGGGTATGGAATACGACCCAGGGGAGTGGTTTTTGAAAATTAGGCACCGAAATCTGCATTTTTAGCTATCCTGATACGTGAAAAATGTTATCAATCTTAGCTTGATTTATAAGTTTTTTAAATTACAAAATAAGTATTATAGGGTTAATAAGTTACAAATTTATTATAATTAAGCCTTTTTAATACACTATCACTTAAATTCCATGAAATATTTACATACAGTAGATAACATATGTGTTCATATTATATTCTGAACTTTTCAAGTACTTTATTCATGCCCCAACTTTTGATTACAATGTGCTGGGTCCAGGGACAGGTTTTTCAATTTTCCTTGATTCATACATTTCAGATGAACTTAACTTCCTCAGAAAATACTTGTCATTTTTGATGTGGTCGTGGAATTCTGAGCATGTCATAACATAATTTGCTTTAATATAAAGAAGCTCTCTTACAACTGACAGAGATAATCTTCCTCTTTCAGTCGTCCAAACAGACCCCATCATTGAAAAAATACGCTCAGCTGGAGCCGAAGTACCAGGAAGACACATGGCGAATTCTACTATTTTGAAAATATTCTCAAAGGAGACATTGCTTCTAGAAAATGCTTCAAATACTTGTTTCCATTTCTATTGAGTATTGGGGGTTTCATCATTTGGTAGGGAATCCCATTCAGGTTTCATATTTTTCAGAATTTGGATTAGTGGCGAACGCTCATCAAATAGTTCATCCACATTGATGGAATCCGGAATAACGCTGGCTACAGTTAAAGCACTGTCTTCCATCTCATCCCAGGTAGGATCATGTTGTAGCGTTAACCATTTAAAGTGGTTAGCCTTGTCAAAGCTGTTTTCCCAAAGTTTCAAGTAGATTATTCCAGCTTTGTAAAAACCTTCTACACTTTTCAGAAAGTTTTCTTCCTTCTTATCATCAACGGCTTCTTCATTTTTTAACTTCCTGTTTTAAGGTAAACGGGATAAAGTTAGTTGCCTTCCTTTCTTCCAGTTTGACAACTAATTCTTCATACACTTGTGTCGCTTCTGTAGCAGTAATGTAATCAGACTCAACTTTAAGAATTGTCATTTGAAACATTTGAAGGCTTCCATGCACAAATGTTAGATAAAGTTAATTTACTGGATCTTCAAAAAATGCAAGTAACGATGCAGGGCAGTTTTCATTTGACAAGAAATACGACTTCAAGGGCTAAAACAAAATCAGTATCCTTTCTACTGCAGGCTTTAAGCTCAAAGATCCATCCAGGTTTCCATGTGAATTCTTTTATACTCTACTTTTTCAGATTCACAAAACTCTTTTAATGCGGTCACTCTGACAGTATACTGATACAAGAATTTGTACACTTTGACAACAATCGCCTCAACATCAACGGACAGGCCATCACAAGCAGTCTGCACTGTGTTGTGCAAAATATGAGCGGAGCATCCAATGCCAATAATTGATCTTGACAGAGCCTTTTGCAGTTTTCGAAAAACATTTCCTTGTTCATGCCTTTTAACACGATCAAAGTTGGTATTAGTGTTATCAGAACACAGACAAACGACTTTGGAATCAATAGAGAACTTTTTGATACATTTTAAAAGATGTTCTACTAAAATATCAGAGGTTTCACCCGGAAGTTCATAAAAAAATAACAGTTTCACTTTAACACCTTCATTTTGGTTAAAACAACAAACACATACAGGAGTCAATTTAACCTCTTTTCTGTTGAAACAGTCAATTGTTAGTGTAAGAAAATTTGCATCCTTGAGATCTTTGAGAGTTTATCAAATATGTAAGGAGATATTACATTTACAATAACTGCTTCGGTCTTCGTCCGAGCTCCCGAAAATTTGGGCTCAAAAAGCTTTTTAATAAGTTTGGCAGTGGAATCAGACGTTTTGAAACTAAATCCGTGCATTGCGGTATGGTAGGCAAAAGTTGCCTCTTTTGCCGCACATTGCAACTCAGCATCTGTGACATCAGTGTTTTTTAAAAAACTTTTAATACTTGCCGAGAATGCTGCTTGATTAGCCTTCTTGTGTCTCTCACTCTGAAAGTGATTTTCTATGTCGTACCGTCCTCGATGCTCCACCGAAAATTCAGAGTTACACGTCAAACATCTCACGCGGTCATTTCTGTTTTGACACTGTCTCAGAAACTTGTATTCTTCTTTTAGTTTGTCATTAAAAACACACTTGCGGTTTGGCATTTTGCAAAGTCATAACTACCTACACACTAAAATTACAAACTGAACACTAATAGTATCAATACATCAGGGACATTAGGTACACAGCAAACGAGTTATTTTTAAACAAACTTACAAGTGATAAACAATATAAACAACTGAGAGTCGTTCGCTCTGTGGACTGCGACTGACCTTGAATTGGACGCAGAGACAGAATGCAGTGAGCGCGCAGTGCTGCAGTTTGACCAACCTAAGGTGTGGTGCGGAGTAAAACTCCCCAATTTGGCCACGATTTCGGTTCATATTAGGAAAATCTGGACATTTCTCAGATCCGGACACCAAACTGGACAAGTGTTCCAAATCCGGACGAAATCCGGACGTATGGTAACCCTACCTATAGTCTAATCTAACGTTTATTTGCTTCTAATATATGTATAGTTCATCTACTGTTTGATGTACGATATTTACAATAAAATAACACTCCAATAATATAATATATGACCTGCATTCCAAACAACATTTTCTAAACCAATCGCCATTATATTAGGTTCATTTTTAATGTCACATAAATTTTAACTGTAGTAAAACAGATCACTAAATAAATTACACAATTACAAGAGTTTCTCATAGTACGTCAAATAACTTTCAAAATTGGTATTCAAGTTTAACATAATGTTTGTTGGACAACTAATTTTGCCCAAATTGCATAAGATTTCACTATAAAATATTAGATAACATATTTAGCTTTCTCTTTTTATCAACTGTATGAATCATCTTAAAACAAATACTTTTGTATTGACTGTACATTAGTCAGGCAACATGAAACCCAATTGAAACCTAAATATTAGATAGCTGTATGTCTATTGTCAATGTCAGTGCTGACAGGAAGAGTTTATGTTAGGCCTTTAAGCATCGAATTCCATTGTAAGCCGCCAAACTCCCGAGTAATTAGTTTCCTTCTAACCGATACTCATGGGACTATTCGAGTAAATACTAAATACCCAATACTCAATACTCATAAATACTCCATACTCAATTGTACTCGCCTAATCGGACGGCAGATAAATACTAGCTTTGACCGTGGTTGTAAAGTGAAAAAATATCGGTTCATCATAACACTGAATACAGGTCACAGTGAAAAATCACGGGTATAAATCACCGATAATTTAAAATCACAGTCACTGTATTCACTGATATCGTATATCACTGTTTTGCCCATCTCTATAGGAAAGAGAATATCCTTCCTTCAAGTTGCTTCTTTATCTATTCACAAAAGTAGGGAGAGGGGAGAGGACTGCATTAAAACCCACCCTTCGAGGTCATCTGTCGAATATGAAAAGAAAAGGTTGTTAATGCTTTCTAGTGGAGAGATATGGAACTAAGCTCTTGAGTTATCAAAGTTGTCAAGTCTGGAAGGTCTTTTTCCCCACCAGAATAATTCTATGTATTAGTATTCTGGTAGAAAAAAAAACTATCCTATAATTGGATTTCTAATATAATAAACGCATAAGTCCAAATTTTTTTGTTTGCAATAAACTTTTTAACATTGCTTAGTGACTTCTATGATATATATACATTCAACGTTCAATGCATCACAGTGAATATTTTCTATAACTCAGGTTTGGAAGTAATAGTAGTAATAAAGTGAAAGATAAATATTTTCAAGTCAAGGGTTTTACCTGAAAAGGATATAAATGAGGTGTGGGAAGGGGGAGTAGCAGTGCTCACAAAAAAAATATGGAAATATAGATAAAGTTAAAAAGAGGTTGGGGAGGAGAGGGAGAGGTGGTTCGAATAACAGACCCATCTGGCAGGAAACGGCTGAACTTTTTCAAGAGTTTAGACATGATTTAATTTTAAAATACCAAATTTTGTTTAAATCATTATATTATAAATATTCATCATGTATGATAGAACACTATGATAACTTCAAAACTATATTCTTGTATTTAATGTTTGATTTAATTTTAAATGATTCAAAATTACATCTTATTGTAACAAAGTAAATATTAAGATTAGCATGGACTAGGGATGGGTTGTGAAATCACAACCTGCTCCTTTGTCACTGCTCCTCTGACGTCACAGTCACAGTCTGCTCCTGACAGACGAAAGGAGCTGTTCCTTCTTGTCACAGGCCCGTTTGAAACTTTCCACCTATTACTCCACCATTATAAAAAAACTGTATTGTATTCCCATTTGTTTTCTCCGAGCTTCTACTGTCAAGGCTGCATCGTTACAAGTTATCCGGTAGATGGTAGCCCAAAGTAGTTACGTCATAGAAGACGTGTTTATAAACGCTTGGCAATTTGCATTGCTCCTCGTCTCTATGTCATAGGCGACGCAGGAACAGGTCCAGATTAACCTCTCTCCTCGCCTGTCACAGGCAGCGCTGGAACAGGTCCAAACCAACCTTGCTCCTCCCCTGTCACAGGCAGCGTTGTAACAGGTCCAAACCAACCTTGCTCCTCCCCTGTCACAGGCAGCGTTGTAACAGGTTCGGAGTTAACTTGCTCCTCGTCTCTCTGTCACAGACAGTGCTGGAACAGGTTCGGAGCAAACTTTCTGGTCTCTCTGTCACAGACCGCGCTGGAACAGGTCCGGAGCAACCTTGTTCCTTTATGCTCCAGGGGTATTTTGGAGCAGTCGTACAGTGGAATGGACGTGTATTATTTTCACAACGGAACCTTACTTATCTATTATAGGTCTAATTTAGAGTTGGTTTGGGGAATCACAAATGAGTTTTGAGGAGGAAATATGTCATAGTACAAAACGCTATCTCCACAATACAAGCAAAGTATGTGATGTATTTTAACAATAAATTGCATACATTAATGATGAACATTGAAGGAACCCGCTTAGTGATAAAATGGCTTAAGGCAAGGTTCAGCAACCTACGGACACTAACTGATTTTATGTAGCCCACAAAATATTTAGAAAACAAACAATTGTGTTCTATTAATAAACTTAATAACTAATTAATACATGAGAAATTTAAAGTTGGAATTTTTTGCTCTACATTTTTCACATCAACTCAACAATTCTATTTAACCCCATAAGACCCAGGATATCAAAAAAGTTGCCGACCCCTAGTCCCTGGCGTCACTCTCGCACTCTCACTATCTGGGCTGTCCATGACGGAGAGTTCTAGGTTTAATCTTGGTTGGTTGTAGGCCTAATGAGAGTGGTTTCTACTAAATGGTTTTTCATTTTATCTTCACACAAATGTGGCTACATTACCTATAAGTTCAACCTTCTCTATCCATAGCATATCAGCATAGTTAGAATTAGCGTCTAACGCGAGTGGGTGCTAAGACAGGTTGATTATAAAACATTGATGGAGTGGGATTGAAAATGCTTATTTAGTGATAGAATATAATATAAAGTTTGATGGCATCAAGGACGTAACTACAGGGGGAATCATCTCCCTATCTGAGTCAATGTGTATGTGTGTGTGTGTGTGTGTATGGGGGGCAGGGTGACACAAGCCATAAAACGTATAATTAATATAATGCGTGCAGTATGGTATCAAGAGCAATATACTCGTATTAAAGCTGATACCCGTTTCGGTATAGACATGTTACTTTTGCAATTGACTAGACTGCTGATGACAGGGAGGTCGGGGTTCAATCCTGGTCTGGTGAACTGAGGTTTTTTCCCCCCTAATTGTTTTCCACTCTCACGCCACACAAATGCGAGTACACTTCCTCTAAAATCAACCATCACTATTCCTAACACATTAGCGTAATTAGTACATATACGTATAAAGCGGACGGGCAGTAAGACGCGGTGTAAAAAAAAGCCCTAATATAATTCTGGTAGGAAGAATAGTTCTAGAAAGTTCAAACATAATTTTTTTGGGGTCAACATTGAAAGCATTATAATTAATTATTAATGTTATTTTATAAGTATTGATGGTATTTATCAAAAGTTAAAAATGCAAATCACATGACTTAAGTTATGAATATATGAAATAAGTTTTACTAGTGTTTGTGACTCAATTACTGGTCTTCCTACCAGAATCTCACTATAGATAATCTTGCTAAAGGTGATGTAGAAGACAGTACAATAGCATTATTGTTCTTAGCACATGGAACGAGATAAGCCCCTCCAAGTCCTGCAATGCCAACATTTTTGAACGTATTTAAAAAAGCTGACTTGTTAGATACTTCTACCAATCCCTCCTTTTTCCTGTCTGGACATATAACAGTTACAATTAGGATTGTATCTTACTAACCGTTCAGGTTATATGATCGTGTACTAATTACGCTAATGGTTTTAAAAATTCGGAAGTTTATATAAATAGGAAGCTAGAAAGTGTAACCACATTTGCGTGTAGAGAGAAAGTGGAAAACCATGTTGTTAAAACCACCCTAAGTGAACCCGACTGAGATTCGAACCTCGATCTCTACATCATCGGCAGTCTAGTCTAAAAGAGTAGCACGTTAGACCAAACGGCCACCGAAGCGGATTCCTATGCTATTAAACGAAAAGATCAAACCAGCTGACAATACAGCAAGCTTGTTCCGAGAGGAGCGTAGATCCGGCAAAGTGAAAGATCAAGAAAGAAGAAAAATAACAATACAAGTGTACATGTTGCGCATGCGCGAATGCTGAATAAGAAACCAATATAAATAAACACCTACACATGCCCATTCAAGCAGACAAGTTTTAACGTTGACAAATAAACTAGCTTAGAAATTAGCATAGTCCTGAACACATCACCGTTAAATATAGATTAAGTTAGTATAGGTAATAGTATAGACACCAACGTTAAAAAAATTTTAAGTGTAATAATTTATAGTTTTTCTAGATGGTGTAATGGAAACAAAATACTTATTCCGTATTCACGCATGCGTACAACTCAGTTCTTATCTCGTTTTGACATTTAAATTTCTACCCGTAGGCACTCGTCCAAAGAATTGTGCTGTTGCTGTGCCGGCACAAGCAAGGAACGTGATAACTGCAACTAGGCTAGGAGTAGGTTCGAATATAGTGACTGTGACAAAAAGGAGCAGGTAAAAGGAACAGGTCCAGTAGTGGAGCAGTAACAGATTGCTCCTGCTCCACTAAAGGAGCAGTTTTTCCCATCCCTAGCATGGACCTCTCGAGGTTTTGCAAATCTTTCTTCCAAGTAGTTCCATGTATTATCACCTCACAAGAGGTGTGCTTCTGTAGTGATGGCAGTCGCCACACCGACCCCCTCCCCCTCTATACTACCACCCTTTCAGAGTGTCCTAACATTCCACACGCAACCCCCCTCCCCCCAATCATTTTCAACTTTGTTGCTTGCTACTCAACAAAAGACAAGCTATCACCGTTATTCTCTCCAAGGAGTGATGCCGAGTTTTGAGCCGCAATCTCGGGGTTTTATAATGTTTCTGAGTTACCTTAAGAAATCATCATTTACACTCAATTGAGACATTTTTACTTAGTTTGTTTATTACTATATAAATATATATAAATATATTTTCTTCCCTATATTAAAAAAAAATATAGCAATTTCTTTTTGATTTTTTCAGTTACATAATTTTTACGGTCACTACTTACGCTAATTATTTAAATACATTGTATAAGGAGGTTAGAATAAAATTAAGTGCACCACAATTTGTTTGCACAGAAGAGAGAAAAACCAAAGCAAAAACCACACTTTGTTCTAGGTGATAGCCTGATAAAAAAAGGATATATCCTTAAAAAAAATTAATGGGTTATAAAAAGGTGGCAAAAGTTTGCGAAAAATTGTATTATTATTATTATTATTATTAGCACCGCGTCTTACTACCCGTTCGGGTTATACGCACTTACACTAATGTGTAATGATAGGGTGATTGTGAGGTGAAATGGGGGACCTACAGTTTAATGTGGAATCCGAACCACAGTGGAGGCCTGGCATTCCTCACATTCACAAGATGTCTTGTCAGAGGTGAAGGAAGGGTTTGGTAAGCAGATAAATCTTTGCTGGGACCGAGGATTGAACCCCGGCTACCAGCATAGAAGTCTGACACCTTACCCCTAGACCGCCAGGTCACCCTACTGAAAAATTGTAATTTAAAAAAAAAATTATTTCAATTAAGTATAATTTACGTACTGTACGCCTACTTCACTTTACAAATAGGCCCTACTGTTAACTTTTTTCAAACACTATACTAACAAGAACATTGTATTTATTCTATGATTTAAAAAAAATCAGATTTAAATAAAGCTCGCTAAACCAAGTTTCCATTTAAAATCATTAATTTATTATTATAATAATATTATAGCCCATCCAAAACCATGTCTTTTCTTTTCTATTGCTACGTTCAGAACCAAGGTTATCAACGGCTTAATCTGAATGGGTAGAGACGAGGAAGATAGCTAAGAGGAAGTGAACCCGCACAAGAACAAGAATAACAGACCTCCATAATAATACAAAATCTAGAACTTAAAAAGAAATATTTAAAGAGAGAAATGAGAAATTCTTCAAGAAGGCAGAAGAACACAACAATCCAATAGTCCAAACACTGGGGAGATATGACCCTCAAGAAGAAAAATACAGCAAAAGACCGAAGCTACCTTAAGACAAAAACATATACAGCTGAAAACAACAACCCCAGATTCCAAATCCCTTTCACAGAACAAGACACTAAAAAAAAAAAATCATTAAACAAACTTATATATCAATTCCATACCTCATAAAGGGCTTTAACTAATACTAACTGTATACGTCTCTTGCAGGAACTAATCCAAGGTAGCATTTACGGTATTTTTATTTCAGACAAAGAGGATAAGGGTTTGCGACAGCAACCTGTAACTCTAAAAACAAATCAGCCAAGTCAACCAATGTTGGGTACCGCTTCTGGTGCTCAACGCGGAAGATAAGGCAACAACCGAAAGGTAGTGAACCCGCATTTGCATGGAGTAAAGATGGGAGAACCAGAGTGATAAATCACTTGTGGAAAACCATTAAAGATATATATATATATATACATTTAACGGGAAAACCTTCTTCAGTTCACGCAGATGAGATTCAAACCTCAACCTCCTCATCAATGTCGATTAAACCAACGGAAAGCAACGGCTGTGTGTAACTAAACTTTGTAAACTAATATTTACTTTGTCTCGACACCTTGGAGTGAAAATATTGTGATCCTAAAAAATTCAAAATCGAGATTTTGATAAATGTCGACGTTTCATAGCCCCCTGAAACAAAAAAAGTTGTTTCCGCAATGCCGTCTTACTGTTTGTACCTTGGTTTGGGCTAGAACAAAAACTATTTTACCATTTGTGCTAAGACTTCGTATCTGGGGCTTACATAAGGCCTCCTCCCCCCCTTTACAAGAGTTTTTTCGAATTAGATATCTGACCCTAACTTAAGGCTAGTTTATTGAAAGGCAAAAATATAACAAATCTATTTCTCGAAATTCGCTCTAATGATTTTGATTAAATTTGATATGAGGAAGTGATTTCCAAAACTTGATTCTTCCACTCTGGCATAATTTTGGAAAACGAGGAAAATCTTTTAATTTTATTACAAAAGCATAATTCAAAAATATGATTGTATTGGAATAAAGTTAATAGTATGTGCATAGGATTTGTATGCGCAAAAATAATTATAGTGATACAGATTTTATGTAAAAATGACTTAAAATTTGGATTGTTTAAGTTTTGACTAATTGGTTTGGAATTTTGAATTTATGGAATTAGAGCTTTTGGATGTATACAGTTTTTAAACATCCACCAGATCAATATAGTTTAATGAAATGTCCAAAACTGTTACACACTAGACTGTGTTTATTGAGAGAATCACAAATTGAGTAAAAATTACAATGGACAATAATTTATGCACATGTTAACAATGTTCCTAAAATCAACCTAGATTAAAAGTTTGTCAGATTTTCCCGATTATAGACAAACAAATTTTGCTACTAAAATCACTTCAAGTGTGTAACAGCCCTACACAAAATAATCAGACACCTAGATTCTAAGATCTTCAGTTTCTTCCCAGGCCATGCTTTCTTCAACATCTTCAACTTAATTGATGTCTCAAATTTCTAACGTAATTTTCATTGTATTTTCCATGCTTTTAACTTTTTTTTTAGTTTATATAGTAGAATATTACTTGTATATTTTGTTTGTATTAATTTGACAAAATGTAAAAATAAATGCAACCTTTACAACATAAGTATTTAATTTTAATTACTGATATATTTTGTGCACCGTGTCTTACTTCCCATTAAGGCTATCTGCGTATTTACTACAGTGGATAAGGAATGAGTAAGGTAAAATGTTTAGGAAATGTACCCGTATTTGGGCTGAAGGATAATTATAGGAATATTAGGAAAAAACACTCATTACACCCAATCGGGATTCGAACACTGATATCCCAGTTATTTGCAGTCTAGTCTAACGAAGAAATGAATCTTAAAGACCTTGGACTGCAGAAGATGATCACAAAATATTTAATAATTCATTTACAAGTGCATTTCCAAGACTGAGTATCTTTTACTTGTAAACACTGTAGAAGCACTGGTATTGTATATTTGGGTCCAACACTCTCAATTGTTTGAAAAGTTTTGGCCAATGAAAAGGGGGTGAGGCGGGGTAAGAGATTACCGCTACCTGGACTATTGCACTCGGAGAGACGGCAGCTCTTAGCTCTCAGCTTGTCTTTCTCATGAGGAACATTTTGAAAGTAGGTTGTTTTAAAGAATTCTCACTTCGAAGCGCTGTTATCACTGGATATTTTAAGTTCTACCTGACTCGAGGAACGCAACAAATTTCCCGTAAGGCTGTGTATCTGTTATTTCCTTGTCTGTGCCCTTGGCCAAGGACTCGTCCAACCTGAATATCTTGGGAATTTTGGACAATGCCTTCGGGAGAAGGTTCATAGTGTCAATAAATTGTTGCGGCCCGTGACGCATGGACATGGTTTTCCAACCCTTCGTTATTAGCTCTGGAGTCAATTTTGTCACCTCCAGCATATGTTTTAGAATAATATTTCCATCATAGCCCTTGTAATTATGGACTAGAAGGATGATGTGCTTAAATTTTGTCGATTTAATTTGCTCGAGAAATACATAAAACTGGGTCATTGAGGCATCACCCTTGAATATGTGAATCCTATTGACCTCACAAGAGGTACAATGATGATCATTTCCCTCATCATGAAGGAGACTTGCAACACGTGTGCACCACACACGGATTTGTTTCGTGCATGTTCCTGTTGGTTGCACCCTGTAGAGGAGTTTCATGTCTTATTCGTAATCATAGTATACAAATAAAAATTTATCTTTTCCAGTGACGGCTTGGATGGAGCCTGCTTCATGTAGCAGAAATGACCAAAGACGATGGGTCTCGAATACTCTACAAAATGTTTCATGAATGCGGTGTGAATATTTTGATCTTTCCAAACTTAAACATTGTCAGAAAACCTCACAAACCTTTTTGCCATCACATATTGACATGTTACCCCTCTAAAAACCAGGAAGTTTGTTGTTATCAAAACCAGTTTCGTTTGTGAACCACCATCCACAGTCTTTACAGGATACATACCAACCTCTGCTGCAAACCAATTTAGCGTAGCACTTTTTACAGGCAGATTTATATTTTTGTGATCAAACGGCACACGACACTCACAGCAAAATTACTTTCAGTCAAAGGCGGCATTTAAGGGCGTGATGACTTCAAAATAGTGTTGCTTATCGTCGTGAAAATACAAATCCAAGTATCCTTTCAAGGAATTTTCGGAAGGGTTAGGCCCCTCATAGAGAACTTGTCTCCTCCGACGTTTCCGGAACACTATGATTTTGTATTCGGAGAGGTATTTTTGAAATGGTTTCAGTTCGGTGACTCCAACAACTCTCAAAAGAATCACAGGGACATCACGGCATGAATCCTATGCTTTGTATTTTTGAATATTGCGATACTCTTTAATTTTTCTGAAGGTGTTTATGTCCATGATTCTGGTTATATTTTAAAATCACACACAGTCTTGGCAACAGCAATACATGGCCAAGGCAAAGTGTGTCATCGACATTTTTAATCTTAATATTTACTTGATTACTTCGAGTGTAGCATCTTGGGAAAAGGACTCGTTCTACAATAACCTGTGCATCCCTCGTGTCAAGCTGATATGCACGTCTGAATGACACAAATACAGGTCTTGAAGGGGAGTCTGCACTGCCTACTAATAGCCCTACGTGATCCTTGGCACTGACACCATGATCCTGGAGACGGCCGAGCAACGAATTGATATGTTACTCCAGCCAGCTCTGTAAGTCACGATTGTTCTCTGCCGTCCCTAATTGTATGACCAATTCATGGCTAACGCTTCAGTTGTTTAATTCACTCCTTAACAATACTAGAAGAAACACCTCTAGGCAAACCTCCACCTACCTGATCTACCAGGCCACTAGTAAGGGAGTAAGGAGTCCTGGGGTGTTAATGATGGTCCGGACACTAACAAAACCACAGTTTGGGGAGTGAACGTGGATCCAATCGATGGGGCTCTGCTCTGCATCTTGCGACGTGAGCAGGTGGTGCAGCCTCGTTTCCTCGTCTCCGTGGCTTTTTGATAAGGTGGTGAGATATCACAAATAATCTAGATGAGGTCTTCACCGCGGTTTCCAACCTTTAGGTCAACTAAAACACAAGAGTTGATATATTGGAATTAAAATAGAACTTGAACACATTTTGTCCAAAATAATCTTGCTGCGTGTACTTAATGATGAAAAAATGTACTAAAAATGAAAATAAATCAGTTAAACTTCTTTAAAAAAGAATTAAATTTTGAAAGAGTTACTCAATTTATTCGTTGAATATAATAATAATAATAATAATAATAATATGGCGAATAAATGGTATGACACAATCATACACCCTTTATTTATAGATTAGAGCAACATTTTCAACTATAGCTTATTTTTCCGTAAACTACACTAAATTATTTATATTTGAAAAATAAAAATATGTTCTTAATTATTATGTAAAGCAAATATCTAATTTTCTTAAGTAGTTCGTAAATAAACTATCCTTAAGTTCTTAAATTAACTTTATACATAACTGATAAGTAAACAGCCATTAAACTAAATACATAAACAATATATAATGTTATTTGTTAGGTTAAAAACTCCCTATTTTCAAAAATTACTGATAAGTTAACAGCTCTCAAACATTTTTTTTTAAATATACGTTATGTGTCAGGTTAAAAACTCCCTATTTATCCATTTTTAACAAAATAATAAGATACAATTTAGAAATATTATTTATCAGTAAACTTACTTTAATAAATTAAAGATCCAGGGTCAAAATACAAAATAAGTCCACAAATATCTAAATATCGAATTTGAACAAAATACGTCAAATCATTTCGGATACATGCTCAGGGACAAAGATACAGACATAATTGTAAACTTCGATTTTTTTAAGGTTGGAGTGCATATAAAAGATGTAGGTATTAATCATATTTTTTAGGATGAAAATATTCATTTAGATGAGAGAATTAAAATGGCCTCAGTCATGAAAGAGTAAATATTATCTATATGCGAACAAATTTTGCCAATTAACGCTTGGGGCGTTGTTGCAGGTGGAGGGCGTGGTGTGGTCAGCCCTTCCGAAAACACCACTGTGCATTCCTTTGGCAGGGTTGCAGTCTCGGATATAGGGGACATCCTATGACTGCCCTAGGCATCTGAATCAAACATTACTATATAGTAGTTCCTTTACGTGTAGATGCGGATTAATGTTGAACAAGCACAACAACAGAGAAAACCTCCCATTAAGGTGCAAACACATTTCCACAATAACACCCTTAAGTAACAGCTCCTACCAGGACTCGAACCAAGAACACCTATATCAGTAGGCAGCTATGCTACCAACTTACCCAGGGTGTCAGACAATACCTCATCCTATTAACTGCACTAAGGTACCCTAGTATAAATGACATACATTTTAAATGTACAATTTTTTTTAACCTCTAATAATTATGTGTTCATTGGCTTACCTTTTAAATACACCTATTACTTAAAGTGCTATAGAACTTAAGCTAGCTCATTGGCTTGTTCGGCACCCCTGGACATCAAGGCCCACGGAAGTTTCTAGGTTGGTACTTAAAAAGTTACAACCCCCAACCACAAAGGGTGAGATGATTCGGGCTAGGCTGGATACCCAAGGAGGCGAGAATCAACGCCTCCTCCCCTACCTGTCACTCACTGGTTGGACCAAAACTGGAGAATTGTGCCTTCCACACTATCCAGGGTGGTGACCGGAGCTGTTTACTTCCACTTATAGAAGCGACCTTACGATCTCCACTCTTTCCCCCACGTGTATGGGAATGGGATTACGCCCATTGAGCGTGAGAATAGGTGGCAGTCCAAACTTCCGTTTTATCTGGAGCTGTGCACACCCCATTTTCATTCCACAAGCTTAGGGGTAATGTGGGATCTTAGGCTAACTCTTCAGCTTCCAGCAGTGCTTCAAAGACTTATATAGATTTCGTGGACAAAGCACTAAGACCATTCACATACAAGACATCACCATCGATTTCACCAACTAAAACAAAACCATATTATTAATTAGGCATAAAATATGAAAAGGACTATTATTCTTAATACATTATATATATATATAGATAGATAGATAGATAGATAAAAAATAAAAATAAATCGATGCTCATATTTCAGACTCTCTATACAGGAATAACGTCCACGCATATGACGTCACCATTCATCTTTGGCATATTCCTTTTTCGACCTGTATAGCCATCAAATTGGCGCTAGGTATGAGTCATCAGGTTTACGGTATCACCCACGCTTTATTCGTGTCTCAAAATATCTAGCCGCCAAACTGGTGCCCAGTAAAAGCCATCACTCTTTGGTTTATTCTTGTATTGACAAGACGACCCGCCACTCTGGCACCAGGTATTAATCATCATCCTTGACCTATTTGGATGGGACCGGCTAGGAAGGGTACTGGGCAATTAAAATATCCGGGGTGGACCAACTAAAGAGGAAAACAACCGCCAAGTAAATACCAAATGTCTAGAATTAGAATAGGATTTTAAACAGATACTTAACAATAAATAAAAAAAAATTAATATCATGTAGATAGAAAAATTAAAAATAGAGAGCCCAGCCCGGACTAGAATTTCACAACCTGGGTTTGTAACTAGGTGAAATAAAAACATAATAAATGCCTATTCTTGTACCGACATGTTGAGCCACCAATCGGATGACATGTATGAGTCATCACGCTCGGTGTATTCATGTATCCAGGTATGAATCATCACTCTTGGCTTATTCTTGTATCCACATGTCGACCCAAAACTTTGGCACTAGGTATGAGTACAGAAATAAATTCTAACTTCATCATGGTTGCAACATCACCCTTGGCCTAATCTTGTATCAACAAGTCAAATCACCATTCTGGCACCAGGTATGAGTCATAACCCTTGATTTAATCTTGTGTCCACATGTCAACCCACCACTTTGGCACCAGGTATAAGTATAGATTCCAATTACCTTATGATATGTCAAGGTCAAATATTGATTAGGAATGACGTCATCGGGGTTGCGACATTATCCATGGTATATTCCTGTCTCTACACGTCAAGCCGCCTAACTGGAGCCAGGTATAATTCATCAGGGTTGCTATGTAGTGGTAAGGTGAGAAAAGTAACACCTACCTCTTTTGCCATATCAATGACCTCGATGTACGTGTTACTATCATGTTTATCACATATAAAAAGTGAGGTTATCTCCTTTGTGCTGTGTGAATGCTTTATGAAATGTTTCATAAATTATGGGAACAACTCAGATATCATCCTCCCAGTACAGTTCACAAGACCTAAAGATCCTGGTGGCACTCCATTTAACATGTGAGTTTTGAAGTTTTTTCTGTAAAAGACAAAAGCAGGAGGTAAAAATGTTTCTCCAGCACACACGTTGACTGCAAATGTCACTATTTCACCTCTCTCACCACTCATACATTGGTTTGACTGCTTAACACCTTTCTTTGCTATTATCTTCTATAGTTTCTGCACAGAAGTCACACAGGTTTCATCAAGGTTGAATACACGAGATGCATCAGCCAATTTAGAATTTTCGCTGAGAATTTTGAAAAGATGATCGAAAAATATTTTTACGTTGTGTGCATTGAACGACGTCAGTCTTGATAAACTGCACCCCTCTGGTTTGCTTATGCTGAGACCGTGGCTTCAATATAGAAAACCCCTCAACCATTCCACACCTGCAGATTTTGAAGCCTTCCAGGACTCTGGAAATTGTATGTTATTCTTCTGTGCCATTTCATAGGTGAGTTTTCGAACAGCAGTTGTTGAAAATCCATAACACATTCTACTGCATGTTTCTATGTATTCTGCAAGATCATGTTCTTATTCCTCAGTAAATATCTAACGGACATTTAAAGTCGCTACATTCGTGTATCAACATCTGGATTTTTTTCTTTTTCTTGACATATTCATACAACATTTGAAGGGGGATATTCTCTTTTTAGCTGATTGTCAAATGGAATACTTTTCCTGAAGGACTAATTCCACTGCTGCATTCATTTGTTTTTCTCCAGATTTTCCAATTGTCCTTGACACATTCCTAGACCTTACCATGATTATGCTGAAAAAGTACCAGCAAATATATAAATTACATTAACATGTAAATTAAATGCATTTCCAAAGCACGGGCACTGCTATAGCATTTTCCAGAAGAGGAGGGCGGGGGACAAAAACATATAGAATCAAATTCTGTTCCAATAAACTTGAAGGGACAGAATGTTCCGTTCGCTAAATCCGGGGTTCACTATATACGATTAAAATTATATGGGTAAGTGGACGATACTTCTATTTTACTTCATTATATCCGGGGTTCGTTAAAATCCGGACTCACTCTAGAGGGGTTTGACTGCGTATTAAGATATAATAATAGTTTGGTTCTATACCTATACAGAAATGTTTTAAGATGTGAATTTCATTATATTGTATAACTGTAAATAATGGAAACACCTAGTTAATATTAATATGAAATTACAATTGATTAAAACATTCCTAATGTTCAAAATTAAAAAAATTCACGATACTAACTAACATAAAAAAACATTCCAAATGCACAGAGAGGGGGATAAGTGGCCCCTATCTATGGGTGCCCATGTCTCAAGGACATAAACGTATATTAAAGTAACATTTAATGCATACTACTCATTATGGAATACATGTCTTGTTGTGTACCACGTCGATTTGTTGATAAAAAAAACTGGTTACATACCTCTTCATTCCCGTTCGGCTGTTGCCCGACTCAGAGCTACCGACTTGACAGTTACGCCAAGCCAGGATGTCTGCGAAAGGGCTGATTTGTTGTTTGAGTACCGAGTCATTGTCATGACTCTTAACCTCGTGAATGAACTTATATACCTGATGAAATGAAACAGATGAAATGAGCCTGCAGAATACTACAGGTGTGTGATTTTGTAGCCCGACTCAGGACTGTACTGACTTGACCGTAATGCCAAACCAGGTCTGCCTGCGAAAGGGCTATATTTGTGTTCGAGAATAGAGTCACTTCCGTGACTCCTGACCTCGTGAATGATTATTAATACCTTGTACATACATACACTTGATTAAATATTTACACTAATAGTATAATTATTTACACTGTGAGGTGAAATTGGTGAAACTGAATGATTGCGCTGGGTCTCGGGATTTGGGGAGGATTTTCTTGACTGGGATGTGGGAAGGTGTGTATAAGGTATGATGATGAGATGTTGATATCACATGAGTCGATTTCCGGGAAGAGGATCGAAAGGTTAAACTTGACTGTAGGGATAGGTTTGACGCGGTTGGTTACATATCCATTCCCCATCTGGGGCCGCCAGTGGCGCCAGCGTTATTCTCTGGCTAGAAGGTTGACCTAGACGGTTATCCCAGTGGAGTCCGGCGGTGGCAAAGGTAGTAAAGAGTTGCTTGTTGGGGTAGGATTTTCTTTTCTTGGGATTAGGAGTGAGGTGGATACATTTCCATTCCCCATCTGGGGCCGCCCCCGGCGCCAGTATTATCCTCTGGCTAGTAGAGAACCTAGGCGGTTATCCCAGTGGCGTCCGGCCGTGACTAAGGTATTTATGGGTTGAAATGAGTGGTTTGTGATGATCAGGTCTTAGTTGGGGTGTAGGTGTCGACTGGCGTAGTTAATTGTCAGTTATATTAAATCTATGCTACACTATTCTTATAAATAGTTTTTTTTTAGTTCCGGTTCCTATCTCCTAGGGTTTTTTTAATTTTTAATTTTTTTTTATATAATTTTATTATTAACATATATGTAAGTTAGATGCTTAACTACGCCAGTCTGGGTCGTTTGCTGTGTCGTGGTTCAGTCGGGTCGTACTGTCCAAGTCCTCTAACAAGTTCGTTGTCGTGTGTTTCAGTCTGATCGTAAAGTTTCCTATTTCTGTCCTGGTATATTTCTTGTAATTGGCGGCAGTTTGTCATCGCGTGTATGTTGGCATTGCTAGTGTATCTGTCTGCCCCTGTGAGTATTCTTAGTATTTTGTTTTGTACTGTCTGCAGTTTGCGGGTGTGTATTTTGGAGGCATAACTCCATACTACACAGTTATATAGAATGATTGGTTGAATTATCTGCTTGTATAGTAGTACATTAGTGGGAATTGAGAGCTGCCCTCCTCTAAACAGGGAGTACAGTTGTATGAATCTACCCATCCCCTCTTCATTCGGCTTTGTTCGAGTTAAATCCATGGTGTTAAGTGGAGAAATAGTGCTGCATATGTATGATATTTGAACTCAAATACTACATACAATCAGACTGAAGATATATGATCTGTAACAGAGTTAAATGATTCATTTTCAGAACCGAAAAATTACTTTCTTTTCGTAACTTCCAAACGACACAAAATCCACACTTGAAATGTGGTTGACAAACACTCCAAACAAAGCTTCACTGGACAACCTGACATCTAACGGTACAGACACAAACTTCGTTTTAAAAGCTTCTCTGTTTCACTGTGTACCAATCTCCCTTACTGGTTTTTAAATATATTTCGTTCTTTTTCTGATTTGTGAAAAATATTTCTATTTTATGTAGTGTATTATAGACATAATTTAAAGTAATAACTACCAGTAGAAAATTATATACTAGTAGTTCGTTTCGCCTGCATTGTAGGAATGAAGCTTATTGGTGGTATATTTGAATAATTTAAACATAAACAGTTTTTTATAATCATATTATTAATATTATTACAAAGGCTACTAGTAGATGTTTAGCAAGATACACGAGTAACAAACGTATTACTGTGTCGTTGTTTTTCCAAACGGAGAAATTATGACTTCCATATAGTTTCTTCATTTGACAGTATGCTTTTTACAGAACTAATAATATAACGAATAGTTAGTTATTTACATATTTAAAAAGTTTGAAGGCAGCTTTATTATATGTATATGTTCTATATCCACAGAATAATGCATTCAATTGCCTTATACATAGATGGAAATGATGACCATGGACGAATGATAAGACGTACTCTCATGCGGTATCTTAATGTCACACTAATCCTGGTGCTACGCTCAATCAGTTCAGCAGTAAAGCGTAGATTCCCAACTTTAGAACATTTAGTGGAATCAGGTAAGTTCTATTCTCTATGCATAAAAGGCAATGTGAGTCATTTAATCCGCATGACTTGATTGAACACTTCTAAATGTCCTAAAAATCTGAAATTTTGCAAGCACATCGGAATCACAGCATACAGCCAGAAAAATCTAAAACTGATCAAATTAAAAACAGGCTTCACGGAATTAAAGGGTTAATTTATAAATAGAAAAAAACTCTTAAGGGGGAATAAAAGATTGAAATTTGGCAGCCAGGTAAAGAGACCATTTGAAATAACCAAATAATATTTATGACTTGAAATTTCTAAGTGAATCCTGATGAAATGAGAAGGTGGGGTTCAACATTTTCAAAACTATTAGTAACAACCTATCTATGCCAAAGAAAACTGAAATTCGTCAGCCCCACTTGAAATAACAATCTGAGTCTGACCATATTAAATTTTAAACTGGGACTCGAAAGTAAAGAAAGTGGAGGGTATAAACAAATTAGGTGGTATAGAAAATTGAAATTTTCCAGGAATATATAGGCCTCCAAATAACTATATCTTCAATATACGAAATTTCTAAATGTTGATCAGTAAAATGAGTTGGGGGTTGAGATTTACAAAACTCGTAAAAAAAACTTATAATTTTGCTAGATGATTGAAATTTAAAATTCATGTATATGAGTAACCGTAGAACAGTCTCTTAAAACTTCTAAATTTCTAAATGAAAGACCAAAAAATGGGGTTGGGGAGTAGGAGTTACCCAAAATTTCCGCAATTAATAGAAATAAAACCATTCTGGTATAATATAAAATGTAAATATTTACAATACAAATATGATTATTGTAGAAGGACAACCCCAAATAACCAGAATAATATGAAATTTGTAAATTTCAATACAAGTGTCCATGGAAACATATAGAGAAGGAAACCCCCTTTTTTGTTTGTTAGAAGATTGAAATTTGACAAAAGGTAAAAGGATTATCCCAATTAACTAGCAAAGTATCTAACTTTTCAAATTTGAAAATTAATGTTTGTAAAATAATAATTTCCAAAATTAATAGAAAACAAACACTTATGGTTAAGATGTAGGATTAAATATCTGCAAAAAGTTATAAAAACCACCCCAGATAGTCAAAATTACTGAAAACTTGAAATTTGAAAATTGCTGTTAATAAATGAGGTGGTTAAAATTTCGCTAACTGATAGAAAAATCGTCTTTTTAGTGTGGTAAAATATTTAACTTTGGCAGATAAATATAGGGACCTTTCCAGATTGTCAAATAACGTCCAAACAAAGGAAACTCAAACTAGAAGCCTGGGAATTTAGAGGGCTCGAAATTAATACAGCTAATATAAATCCATACTTCGGTATGGATGAAAATTTAAATTTGGCAGACACACAAAGAATCCAAATCATATAGCAAAATCAAAAGTCTTATGATTTCTAAATGGGAATGTGCGAAAAGAAATGAGGGTAACTTGAAGTTTTTCCAAAAATATTAGAAAATATATTTATCAGCTTGGAGTAATATGTAAATTTAGCATGCAGGTAAAAAGGACCACCAAAAGTAACCATAAAAGTTTTAAAAATTATTAAATTTCAAAATGTGAGTCAAAGATATGGGAGGGACCAAAATTTCATAAGGAAATAAAAATAAAATAAACTTTAGATGTAATAAAAAACTAATTTTTTTAGGGAGGCGAAATTAATCCCAATAAAAAACGAACTCAAAATCTTAAGATTATTCTAAAAGGTGGAATATTATGATTGAGATTACATAGTAGCTCAAAATCAAGAGGCAAAGAAGTGCTACATAGAAATTACAGAACAATTAAAATAAAAAGCTTAAGGTGACATTGATCGATGAATCGTGATGCTCTTTGGGCAAAAATTATGCTTATTTTTCAATATGTTGATTCATCAAAATTCATTATCTCATTTGTGCTTTATGGTAGACTGTGATGCTATTTTATTAAACATTATGTTCTATTTTTATTTCACTTATCTTATGATAATAATTAGGCAAATACCGCGTTATAAATAGGGTGCGTTGATTTCTTCACTCAGTTTATAAGTTTATTAATGTTTTGTTCCAAATATTTAAATTAATTTAATGATTGCAAAAATTGGTTTGGGATCGTGATTATAGGGGTTAACGCCCTTGGTCTCCACAATTCCAAGGGCCTCCACAAATTTATATGTGAAAATTTATGAATAATTGGAAAGTATTTTTACTTTCAAAGTTTTGTTATTTTTTTCATCCTTGTAACTATAAACAAACGCGATATTTTTCAAGCTAATCTTATTTGTTGTGTACTTATTTAAATAATATTTTTGACATTGAGCTTTTAACAGTAATTAATTTGAATAAATTAATGGCTAGGCACAATCAAACAAAATTCTTCTGTAGTTTATTGTAGCTTGGAACCAAATGTTCATAAATAGGTTCTCAGTAAACCAACAGATCATCTTGTTAATCACAATAAATATTATTCATTTAAAAATCGTAAACAAAATTGTTAATATATATCCAGAAAATATCCATTTGTCAAATATTAGCTATTTATATACTACCCTGAAATTATATATATAAAAAATTATTGTTCATCCTATTTAATAATTTTGAACCAAATATTCGAAGTAATTTTTTTAAATTTGTCATAAATGAATTATCCTTAAATTAATTTATGTTAGTAATGTAAAATAAATTACACTCACCAAAAAATTTTTACTTATTTCTTGACCCAAAAACGAAAGTAGATGAATTTAACATCAGTTTTTTGTGCTGAATTCAAATATATTTTTATAATTTCTCTACCACTTAAGGCTTTAGAGCGACAAACACCCACTTAAAGTTTACAATATTATGTTTATTTACAATACATACGTATGAAAGAAAGCAACTCTATACAACTAAGTATATATATAAAGGCAAAGGTTGGGGGAAGAATGATTATAGTTACGGAGAGGAACATTAGTACGCTAAGCAAAAGTTCCGAGTTCGATTACAAAGTCTACGTGTCCGTTTTCAATTTATTAGAATTCAAATATAGCAAAGGACTATCTTAACTAAAAGGTAGAAGTGTAGGATCTACTACTGTATTCTACCTCACGAACATCCTTCTTAAGAAGACTGTTTGGACTAGGACGAACATATTATCAAGTTTTTTTTTCGATAAGTGCGCGATATCAGTAGGTTGGGCCATAAATCTCGAGTGTAGCCGAGGCTTTTCGGCAATTCACGAGGAAACATAGCGGACATAACACTTCCTAGTTAGCTCTCAATCTTCCTTTCATCAAATACCGTCTCGTCTTTCAAAGACTTGGCAAACATTATGTCGGCTCAGGTAGAAACACAATTATTTCTGGCTGTGCGGGCAACTCATGTTGCATAGGAGTGATGACTTAATGTAGCTAGATATACCCTGACCTAGGAGTGATGGCTTACAGTCGTTATACTATATATACCCTGGCTGAGAAGTGAGGGCTTACAGTAATTAAATATACCCTGGCCGAGAGGAGTGATGACTTACAGTTGCAACCTAACTATGGCGCGCACAACGCCCATTACCTCTAAGGGGGGGGGGGGGGGGGGTTCCAAACACAATTTTACAACAAA